>CAIGRN010074333.1:0-10645 GCA_903798345.1 Fraxinus anomala
TGAAATCACCAATTCCGAAAGAGTTTCTCCCTAACTTCACCAAGGTTTTAGTTCTTCATGGATTTCTTAAGCCAAAAGGGATGAAAGAATGATGAAGAATGAAGAATGAGGCGTTATGGGACGTTCTGAGGTCTTTTAGGATTGAGAGACGCGTGAAAAATTAGTTACCATAAGTGTTGGAATCAATTTTGAAAACTGAAATTTCGTGCACAGAAATGACATATGCGAGTGCAAGGAATAAATCCATGCGGTCGCATGGAACAAAGAATTGCTATCCTTGAATTCTTGGTAAATGACCATGCGGCCGCATGAATTTATAATCATGCGACCACATGATTATAGTGTTTATCCGCTGAACAGTTTTCAGTATTTTGTCCATATCTTCTTCTATCGATATCCAATTGAGGTGATTTAAGATACGTTGGAAAGATAACTCCAAGTGCTACAACTTTGCTTTGGATACACCTCCGAATTCGATTATTTTCCATGTCAAAAACTGGTTTCAATATCAGGCTGAAAACTGGTGCAAAACCTTTCAACTTGAAAGTTGATATGTAATAATGTCTTGGTTATATTTCATCCACTGACTCCTTTCTTCATCCAATTGACCTCTAACACTCTCGGATCTTCATCAAAAGGTTAGAAACAAGTTTAGAGTATTTTCACTTTAGTCCTTGAACTTTTACTTTCTCCCATTTTGGTCCATTTTCACTTGTTTCTCCTTATTTCCGTTACATTCATCTCTTTGTCTTGCAAAACATAAATTATATAGAATTAAACTATATTCCAACATATTAATCAACAATTTTCTATTTTTTGATAGTACTATAAGTGTGTAAAAACGTACTTATCAAACTCCCCCAAACTTGAACTATTGTTTGTCCTCAAACAAAAGAATATAACTCAATTCTATGTACAACATGGTCCAACAACATGACGCGTCTCAGGTTTGGAATTTGATAATCAAACAAATGAGCAATTGCAATAGTGCAAAAATTAAATCAATCTCCACCTGTTACATGAGTAACCCGACGTGTGTGTGTGTGTGTGAAAACGTATATTGACATGTTAATGTCGTGATTGGTTCAACACCTGACCCATAGTAGTCAAATATATCATTTTCTCGCTCAAGATATACACACCCCCAAACTTATACTTTTCACTCAATTTTCCCGTGGTGCGTCCTAAGTTAAATTTACTCAATTCTATCCTTACCCTCTCTTACTTTGGATAAACCTTACTCCTACAGGTTCACACTTCAACAAGTTGAGATTTTCCTATATTTTTTATTGCTTTAACCCTTAAAACTAGACTAAGTTACTTACTTCTTACCAAAAATGTAGTTTTGTCAACTAGATATCTGGGGCGTAATCAATGTATTTGAGTATATATTTTTTTCTTTTCATTTTCGCGTTTTCTTCATCATTTTTTAGTATCTTTTCATTTGTTTTCTATATAACCATGTAGCGAGAGATAGGTCGATTACTCCCAAATCAGATGACCATAGGGCACCAGGTTTTAAATCACCCTCACAGGCTTAATTATCCAAGTTATATAGGCTCGAAAAGACGCTTTTATGTACTCAAAGATTAGTACAATGCCCATTTTCTTTTAGACATCCCGTTTCTATAACTAACATCTAACTTAAAATTTTCGCCTCGTTTTTATCTCATCAGGTTTTAGACAATCCACACAAGATTTTCATGCACGAAATTCTTTCTCATCTCAATATTCCCTTGTAACAGTTCAATCATCTCCAAACTAATCTATAGTTGGATTATGGAATAATACACTAGAGGTTATTTGGGTGNTAATTACTATGTTCAACCATTATCTACATAATGAATCGCATCACTAACTCAATATACCAATATAAGTGACGTGCATAGAAAATGTCAAATTTACATAAACAGATTTAGACTAATCCAATATTACAATATTGTCATCATTCATAGCCGATACTTATTCCAATAATCACATCATGGCCAGCATAGTTATTAAACTTATATAAGCATACAAAACTATAATTATGACTTAATGCTAAAATGAGAAAGCTGAAAATAAACGAATTTTTTTAAACACACAATCATACAAAAATTGCAGTAAAATGATGAATGTTTCACCCCTAAACTTAATTGAGATTTCATAATACTTATGCAAATCACATGCAATTCAAAACAAAATCTAAATTGATCCTCCCCCCCAATTAAAATGTACATTGTCCTCAATGCATAAACATGAATACCAAATAAAGAGATATCACAAAAATGATGCATTGAATCAACATAAACTTGAATGACAAGAAGCCTGAAAGTACTCAATGGTTTGATAATACAAAGAAAATGACAAAAATTAACTAGAATATAAATTCAAAAATAAAAAGCAATAAAAAAGGAACGAACTCCCCTTGCATTGCCTTCCAAACAGCGCCTTTATTTATTGTCGTTAGCTCGACCCAATGTTTCCTTCTTTAGCCCGCATCCAACAAGCATGGTTTTAATTCTCTTTGCAGTGCACTAAGTTCCTTGGACATAATCACTGGTAATGTTCCTTCGCCTCCATCAAATACATGTGTGAGATGACTAGAGGAAAGTTTAAAATTAGGAGTAGTGGCCTGCAAGACAAAAGATAAAGTCCTCTAATTAGAAAATGATAATGTAAAATAAGAACTATTACCTGACTCTTGACCTTCCATCTCAAGATATTTATTGGCGACGATGTCCAATCTATCTGGTTCTAAAATTTCCTGTACTGGTCCAAGAAATATTTTATCAGCTACCTCCTGAGTGAGTACATCAATCATGTGGGTTTGATGACACTCGTCATCCTCCTCTAACTGCTTAGTGATATGGAAATTGTTGACTTCTAGAGTCATATTTCCAAATGATAATTTCATAAGACTATTCCTACAATTAATCAAAGCATTAGCAGTAGCAAGGAAAGGTCTACCAAGAATAATAGAAATTTTAGAATCAACATTCACATCAGCTTTTATATCCAAAAACAAGAAATCAACTAGGTAGTAAAATTTATCAATTTGAACCAAGACATCCTCAACTACTCCCTTAGGTCTAATAGTAGACCTATCAGCTAATTGCAGAGCTACAGATGTAGGCTTCATCTCACACAAACCTAACGATAAGTAAATAACATAAGGCATGAGATTGATACTAGCTCCTAAATCAAGAAGGGCTTATCCAAACTCATGATTCCCGATGACACAAGACACAGTAGGACAACCAGGGTCTTTATACTTTGGCAAGATCCTTTGCGCTATCACAATGCTCGCTTGCTCAGTTAAGAAATCGATTTTCTTGATATTGTGCTTCTTTTTTACAGTACATAAGTCCTTAAGGACTTTAACATAAGTAAAAACCTATGAAATTACATGCAAGAGAGGTAAATTGATTTTTATTTGCTTTAGATATTCTAAGATCTCATTATGTTGACCAGCAGATTTTGAGGTAGATTTAAGAGCTTGCGGGAAATGTACTCTCACTTGATTTTTCATTACTTCCTCACTAGGACTACTCTCTTTAGGCTCACTAGACTCTTTTTCAGTTTCCTTAGGTTTATGAATTGGTTCTATGACTTTCCCTGATCTAGTGGTTATGACATTTACTTTCCTAAGATTGTTTTCATTTGATCTTGAGGTTTGTGCCATGTGTTGCCCTTTTGGGTTTGGTTGGGTTTGGGCTGGAA
This sequence comes from Fraxinus anomala, assembly GCA_903798345.1. NCBI lineage: Eukaryota > Viridiplantae > Streptophyta > Magnoliopsida > Lamiales > Oleaceae > Fraxinus > Fraxinus anomala. Next base: position 3,703 of record CAIGRN010074333.1, read on the forward strand.
ATTTCCCACGTTCCACTACTGCTAAGGCACTAGTTAGTTTGGAAATATGATTTTTGATTTCCTTGTTTTCCTCAACAATTTGGGTAATAATAGTCTCAAAATCTTGGTTTGTTTTTCCCTGTGCTTCCATAAATGCATGTAGGGTATCTTCTAAGGAATTCCTAGATGACGTGGGTTAGTATGAAGGTGTATTAAAAACTCTAGTGGCCGGGTAGGTTGCTGGTTTTCAGATTTCTAGCTGAAGTTAGGATGATTCCGCCACCTCTAATTATATGTATCAGAAAATGGGGCATAAGGCTTGTTATACGTGCCTAGTGCATTACAGTATTCCTCAGAAACCCCCCTCATCTCAGCTAGAGCAAAGCATTCATGCATTGGATGATCAATTCCACTACACACACAACATGGTCCAGAAGATTCAACACGGGCAATAGTTGGTGTAGGTTTTGAGTTCATAGTACGTAGGGTCTCAATATCTGTAGTTAAGGCTTCTACTTTAGCTTTAAGATGTCTTTTTCTCTAAGATGAAAAATGCCTACACTAGAAGGATTTCCTATAGATCGTAACCTATTAGTGTTATAAGTGGTGCTAAGGCCAGTCCAGGTGTGAGCTTCTTCAGCTAGGTTATCTAAATACTCTATGGTCTCGTTCAGGTCTTTTTGCAAGAACTCACCATTACAATCATCTCAATAAATTGACGCTCCCTAGGTGTTAGTCCCTCATAAAATAATTTTTCGCTCTCATAACCATGATGGTGGCAAAGAGCTTGAAGCTCTTTGTATCGCTCCCATGCTTGGTATAATGTTTCACTGTCTTTTTGAGTGAATTTAGAAATTTATTTCTTTAGAGCACTAGTTTTATGATGGGAAAAATATTTACTGAAGAAAGCTTGAGTCATTCACCCCATGTTCCAGTTGAACGTGGTCTCAGCGAGTACATCCAGCGTTTTGCTCTATCTTTAAGCGAAAAAGGGAAAAATTTAAGTTTGAATGCATCTACTGTACCATGTTGATTGTAGAAAGTTGCAACCACCTCCTCAAATTCCCTAATATGCACGTATGGATTCTCATTTTCGAATAATTGAAAAGTGGAAAGAAGTTGAATCATTTCCGGTTTAAGGTCCATACGTGGTGTATTAGGTGGAAAAATAATGCATGATGGTATAAATGTGCGCGTGGGATGAAGATAATCATGTAAAGTCCTAAAAGGTGCATCATGCTCACTATCAGACATGGTGTTATGTGATGAAGTGTTAGTTTTAACAGATGCAGAATGAAAAGTAGGGTTAAAAAGAGATTCAAACTCTATATCAGTTTTGTCAGCAGATCTTCCTCGTTCTCATCGATACCTGCTCATGGAACAAGTAAAAAAAAATGTGAAAATAAGAAAAGTATAATAACGAAAATTAAACTAACTAAAAATACAAGTAAAGAAACGATGTCACCATTTTCAGTCGATCCTTGCGTATTTTGTATCTTCTCCCCGGCAACGACGCAAAAATTTGATTACGCCCAAAGAATAACGCGGTGTTATAGTACAGGTTTGGGGTGTCGTATCCACAGGAAGATAGAAAATGCTTAAGGGTTCCAAAAAGGGATGAATTATCATCTTCAATATGTAGTAAAATTCAATAATAATTTGAGGCAGTGAAGCGTCGTGATTCTCTCAATCGGATCGGATCAATTATATCAATTATTCCATTTTTATTACACAATTAGAGACTTTCATCCTGACACTCTATTCGGAAGATATATCGTGAAAACCAGTTTAATTCTAACGCGATTCTAATGATTAATCTTCCTATTGCAATATTCACACTTGTTTTATTGAAATCAAATTCAAAATCGACTATATACTAAAGTATAAAGCAGTAGAGAATCACATCAATAAACTTAAATAATTGAGATTAAAACCTAAGTAATTATTTCAATCAATCCATAGAGAGAGCATGACTAATGAAGAATGAGGCATTCTATGAAAGAATAGAAAGGGATTTCTTCATGGATTTCTTGAGCAAAAAAGAATGAAAGAATGATGAATAATGAAGAATGAGGCATTCTATGACCATGCGACCGCATGGTTATAGTGTTTATCCGCCGGACAATTTTCAGTATTTTGACCATATCTTCTTGTACCGATATCCGATTGAGGTGATTCAAAATGCGTTGGAAAGCTTACTCCAAGAGCTAAAACTTTTCTTCAGATACAATCTCTGAATTTGATTGCTTTCCATGTCAACAACAAGTCTCAATATGAAGCTGAAAATCGGTACAAAACCTTTCAACTTGAAAGTTGATATGTGATAATGTTTTGACTATATTTCATCCTTTGAATCATTTTTTCATCCAATTGACCTTTAACACTCTTTAATCTTCATCACAAGATTAGAAATAAGTTTAGAGTATTTGCACGTTAGTCCCTTTCACTTTTACTTTCTTCCATTTTGGTCCTTTTTCACTTGTATCTCCTTATTTCCGCTACATTCAACTATTGGTCTTGCAAAACGTAAATTACATAGAATTAAGCTATATTCTAACATATTAATCAACAAATTTCCTTATTTTGACAGTATAATAAGTGTGTAAAAATGTACTTATCAGATCTCCAAGGCCTCCAAATCAATCTGAGCGAGTACTGCTGGTATCTTTACTTGCCACAAAGAAAATCTTGTATTTTAATCCAATAATGGAATATTATACTTTATTATTGCCATCATGAAAAACCCCGATCTTTCCAAGAATTTCAACACCAAAAACTCTGATATTATTATTTGTGAAAAACGGAAGATAATTTTGGATTAATCCAATACCAAATTGTTGGAAAAAAATAAGAGATTATAGCCCCAATATGAAGTAATTGATCGCAACAACACAAGGACAAAATAATTTGCAGAGATTTGAGATTTTATTATAATTTGGAGAACTAATATAAAGATTTTGTGTTTATGAATTATCGAACTTATAATGGGGATAAATGAACTTCCAATAAAATTAGACCAACCTATAATGATGTTAACAATCCATAATGGGATAAGAACTTAACCAACTAAATTGTAGAGAAGAGTCAAATATATATATGGAACAATCAAACCGTAGAAGTAGAGTTGTAGATTAAATAGAATGTCCAAAAATTTCCTTATCTTGATCTCTTCAAGTCCAACACAAATTCTAACTCCTAATAGGGCTTCCGAATAGAATTTCAACTATAATTTACCAAGTAAACTTGAATAGGATTCCACAATAGCATTCCAAATAGAATTCCTCTTAACGTGCACTTTAATTGGAATTCTCAATTATTTTCAACAAAGAATTTAGGTCTCACTCAAATTCTCAAAAAACAAGTTACATACATGGCAATGCATCATTGGAAACCCTTTCACTTTTATATCTGGTACGGTATTAGAACCCTTAGCTTACGCTTTCAATTTCTTATATCTTTGATGCTGAAGTCACCTTTTCTCCACCAAATATTGCCCAACTTGTTTTTGTCAAACTAGATGGCTCTAATTATCTCAACTGGGTGTCTCAATTTCTCCTTGTGTTGCACAGTAACAACCTCATAGGCTTTGTGGATGGATCAGAACCACGCCTCGAGAAATCTATTCCGTTTTTAGAAGGACAAGTTACTGCTGATGTCAATCTAGTATTTCTCCTCTGTATAAAGAAGGATAGTTTGTCTTAAGCTAGCTTAATGCAGCCTTAGCTGATGTTGTACTTTCTCACAGTTATAGCTTGACTACTGCTCGACAAGTTTGGAAATCTCTAGCCAATCACTTTGCCTTCCCGTCACGGTCTCACATCAACCACTTGAAGAGCTAATTTTGAAACCTCAATCAAGGCAGTACGCCATGCTCCGAGTTACTTCAGTCAGGTAAGATTATTGTTGAATAGCTTGCTGCGGTTGGAAAACATGTTGATGTCAATGAAATTATGAGGTTCGACCCAAATTACACCTAGAATTGGTGAATAGGAAATTATGCGGAATTAAAAACTAATAATTAAATAGCAACAAGTCACTTTTAAGTATCTCTAGATGGTTAATCAATTTTCCTATGTTGAACTGCCGCAGTTATATAAAAATAGTAAATAACACATAGAATGATCATGGAGAAACCCCAATTGGGTAAACATTTCGGGCACTTTGCAGTCAGAAATCCACTATAAACGAATTTAAACTTACAGTCTGTTAAAAACGACTACTACTAGTACTTTCTAACCTCCTGACTACAAATCCCATAGCCCTCCTGAATTGCGTGCCTCTGCACCAACTCCCAGCTGCAATTTTCAAAACCCTCATAGATTGCGTGCTCCTGCACAAACTCCTAAACTTTCTGAATTCATCTATCTCCTGTGGATCAGCGAAGAACTCTGCGTTCTCCAACAACAGCTGGAACTCCAGTCACCTTCTCTTGATCTTCAGAACTCTGAACAATGTTTAGGAAGTAAGCAGTTTGATATTTGGATTAAGTGGGTTTGATGTTTTCACCATCAAGAACAAATAGAACAATGAAGGTTGAAAGCTATGGATGAAGTAGTATGTGTTCTCTCAATGTTCAACCTTGGAAAAAATATTCAGAGGCGTGCATGTATTTATACTGTAGGTTTATGATTGAATGGGACAGATAAAAAGCATTAAGAACGTGAATTAAAATTTTTCCGATGACATTATCGCTCGAGCGAGGACATGGCGACATGTGAGGGACGATGTTTCTATTTCTGCCACTCGAGCGAAGTCAGAGCGTCAGTCTAGCGAAATTGCGGCACTATTTTTCCTTCTTTCCATCCTCAAACCCTGGACCTAATACAACTCAACTTATAATATTTGCAACTTACTCATTGACTTTTACATCATATTAAATATAGTTCTTTTTGTTCACAAACTTGCCAATTACATTAAAAACCTAACAATCTATGATCATATTAAATATTTTAACAATAGTTTGAAAATTCCTGCATATACTCATTTTGTTGTTTTAGTTTCTCCACATCCTTGCCACGGGTCCTTTAATTGAAACTAACATGCCCATGTGGCATCTAAGTTTGTAATCTCGACACTGACTTTTGCAATAATATTTGACACATTAGGAAAGTCATATCATGGGTGGCTGGATAAAGACTATGAAAGATGGGTTAGACCAAGGCAATTCATTGTTCGCTGATGGATGCCTTTGCAAAGCATAATTCGATTTTGGTGAAGTAGCAGAGTTTTTTTCTAATAGAATAACGAAGATGGGTTCATGTTTGTAAAGTTCAAAGCATTGTCCCATATTAGCATCTTCAATTAACTCTACAGGGTAAACGTGTCATATAGACGACACTTTGAACCTTAGTTTAATTACGTTGATATTGGCGTCTATGTTGAGCTTGACCTTTAGAGCATGAATTTGTTATCCAACTTTGTCTCTGTTGGAACAAGAATCGATGTCATCATTCTATTTCTCACTTTCCACTCCCACTCATATTCTACATTTTTTGTTAAATCTCCATCGTCGAGCAACACAAATCTATTCAAAGCCCAACTTGAAGTTGTGGCCATACCTAAAACATAAGGATGTTAATAGAATTTGGCTCACTAGTAAGGGGCTTCCTATCAAATGAAAGTGAGTCTCACATCATGGTACATGACTTGCGTCTATCGAGCAATTGTCTGGAAACATCAACATTTCGAATTTTAGTCCCTTTCGAAATGATATTTGTATGACAAACTTTTGACATTTCAGAATATTTCATGTACATTAACTCAATTCGAAATAAAGAGACGATGTGGATTCTCAAAATCTATTGACAATGTTTTATCATGATTCTAAAATTTCGAAAACAAGACTACTAGTTAGATGGGAAAATGTATAAATTTTCAACGATTTCCAATAATAGCTCATTGATTTCATTCGATGCCTGCGAAAATCATGTCATTCAATGCCATCCCAAATTTGTCCGCGGTGGAGTGGACTAGCCATGACACAATCTTACCTTAGCTGGAAGTTGTTGGCGCTATTTTTTTTTTTTTTTTACTTTAAATAAATTTATTAATTTTATTTTTATGAAAACTTCCTTAAACTACGTGCACCTATCACCATCACATGTAAAATTTTGACCATATGATAGTGTCCCAAGCTCTATGATGGATCATCTTGACCACACATATTAATGTGTACATTTATATTTTTCTACCTATGAACAATCTAAACTCTTGGCAATCCATTTGAAACATATTTATTAAATTATAATAATAGTTATTTTTCACATATGATATCCCCGAAGAAATATTATTTCCTTTAGTTTTCCCCTTAAAAACCAAGTCTATGTTTGGTCCCCATTTTTATAAAAATTCTTTTTTTTTTTAAATTTATTTTCAATCACATATTCTCTTATAAAATAATATTACATGTAAATCGAAAATTTTTATTATTTTTTTAATCATACAATCTCCAATAAAACACTATTAAAAAATGCATTTTTTTTTTTGCCAAAAATTGAGGTTCAAACAATGACTAAATATGATAAATTATAAGGTCAACGAGTTGGTATTAATTTAAATCAATTAATTCATATATAACAAAGATAATTTCCTCATCCGTCCAATAAAAAATGGGCACGATGCCCACCCCCGAGTCAAAATTAAGAAACTGTACCATTCCCTACAATTTTCAATCTTTCTATGTTGCTAGGGGGTTTGAAAAGATTTTTTAAAATTTTTATTTACACTGATCCCACGCCTATGTCAACCAATGCGACAAAAAAATTCTGGCAAATCAAGTTATTTCCTACAATTTTATCATTTGGAAAATGATATGTGTAATGGTAGGGGTGGCAATGAGCCCACAACCGAACGAGCTCGGCTTGTGCCCGATCTCGCCCAAGGCGAGACGAGCTTAAAATTTTTTTTAACCCAATCTAAAATTCAAAAAATATATACACTAAATTACTAATATACATATACATTT
>CAIGRN010074344.1:0-10422 GCA_903798345.1 Fraxinus anomala
TATGAATAAAGATTTTCGTGATCCGATAACAGGTGAAGCTGCCACATGATCTGATCTCTCCCCGATTCGAAGTTGATCAAAGGCAAGTTAAGATCATGCTGGCAGCTTCATCTGCTAGTGGGTCACGATATACATATGCATGGTGCCGAGGCGGCGGCGGTGGTGGTAGTGGTGGTGGTGGTGGTGGTGGAATTGTGGCGGCCATGGTGGTGAAGGTGGAGAGTCTAAGAGAAAGAGAGACAAGGGTTGAAGGGAGGAACCCTTTATGAAAACTTGAAACAAGATAGGTGGTTATATATAGATCCAAAAAATCCAATTTTCTTTGATGCATCTAAGTATGAATCTTGTTTTCGTATGGACTCAAAAGTTAATAAATTAATTATAATTTATAAGCAATGAAATAAATTATAATTTATAAGTAGAAAAGTGGTCCACAGAGACAAGTTGAATAATATCATGCCGACGCCACCACCACCATGCGGACAAAGCAAATGTGACTTTGGAAGAAACATCAATTTCTCTCTCACACACATACACCCACTTGATGAAATTTAATATAAAAGATAAAATATAGGGAGAGAATATATACGAAGACAAATGTATGTTAACGTGGTTTGCTCACTCGATTTATTTTTATATGTATAGACAAAATACTAAAAATAGAAATGATAATTTCATTTTTGTCTGTCTTTGGAATTGTTGTGATATTATCTCTATTGTAAGTCATTATTATTTTATCAAATCATTTCATTTCATTTCATTTTATAGATTATTGTATGAGTTGAACAATTTCATTTAAAAGCCTAACATGTTAGATATAATATAAATATATTTATTTAAAGTGTATCTACAATATGTCTATTCACGGAAAAGCTAAAATCGTTTCTTTGAAGGATTCACGTGTATACAATATTCATAAATTGGTTGTTAATTATATATCAAATGAGCACCAAATTAAATATTTATTGAGCCATGCAGCTTTTTTGTTTTTAAATCAATTTATTCATGAATGGGTGAGATTCGTAGGCCTCAAGCTAGATGTGGAGTTTGGTATTGATCCCAACCTTATCTATTAGTTGGAAAAAAAAAATGATATATATGAGAGAGACGGAAAAACCTTACATCGAGTATTACATGGTAGAGGGAAAGAGATGTAAAGAAAACTTTAGCAACTGTACCTTTTGGTCAATGATTTAAATGAGAAAACAATTCAATTTGTGAAGAATTTAAAAGAGAGCTCAGCATGGAGAAGCTAGATAACGTAATTAGAGCAAATCAAGTTAGCAATGGATAAAATATACACATTATGTATAACTCTACGCGATACACTCAATCTAAATATGGTATGACGTGAAAATATTTTCCTATTTCAAATAAAATCTTGACACATGCATCATTAGTGTACAAAATCTACTATGTCCATATCTATAGAAAGAGCATAATCTTGGTATTGTTAGCTCGGGCCAAAGTTTGACCTAGTTAAAGTTGTTGAGCCCTTGACCTTGCCAAGGCCAAACACTATCAAGCTTATATAAAAAAAAAGTAGGAAAATGATATGTGTATTCATAATGTACACATAGCACATCCAAAAAAAGTATTACATGTTAGGTTCAATATTGTAATTGGTAATTCTGTGAACAAAACGGACTTAATTGAACATGTGTTAAAGTCAAGAAGTGAAGTACAATTTTGTATAGTTGAGTTATGTAGCTTAGGGTTCGAGTTCGAGTTCGAGTTTGAAAACAAGAAAGAAGCGGAGTCGAAATTTCGCTAGCCTCACGCTTGGCCATCGCCTGAGGGATGGAAACAGAACCATTGTCGCTCGCTTCTCGTCCAAGCGTCGCTCGAGCGAAATACCCTTCGCTTGAGCAACAAATCCCCTCGCTCGAGCGACAGTATTACGCGGCTAATAATACTTCACGATTTTGGAGAGTTTTACACGGCCCATACTACTTATACACCTCCAGCTATAAATACAGATGCTCTTGCACGAAAATCGGTGGTTGTCTCATTGTCCCTCATTGGTATAACATATTCATATTATTTTTTTAGAGATCCAAGAACACAATTCATTGGTGGAATCATTCATATTATTCTTGAGATCTGGTAACCAAGTTTTGGAAAAATATCAAGGTTCGTGAATCCAAAACACCCGACTTCCTTAACACTTTGAGGAATGTACTCTCTCGATCGGGCATTGGAAAAGGTGGACTGCAAGCACACGAAAAGCACAAAAATTGGAGATTCTTGGAATTCCACTTAGATGAGACAATTGAAGAAGATTGGGAGGTTGGAAGGAGACAACAAATCTTGGAAACTACATGAAGTAGATCGGGAAGTCTAGTGGAGTTGGCTAGACAGCATCTAACTGTAAAAGATCGAGAAGTTGGTGGGTACAGTAGATCTTGGAGATTACAGGAATTACTACGGCGAGAACTAGTGGAATTTGCTAAGTTAGAAACAGATTGTAATTCATATTATCTATAGTGGAGGTAACTGGCTTGATCCCAAAGTTTTTATCCAGTTGAGGTTTCTCCGTCATCTAAAAACAATTAAAAATGATTTGTTGCTTTTAATTGATTAATTCCGCACGTAGGGTCAAAATTAAAAACGAATAATTAATAACCGTTCTAACTTAGTAGCCGTTAATTTGGTAATCCATAACTTTCACTACAAATCGAAGATAGTAAGAGGTTGAACTTTATACCAGCAATATGCAAGAATCAAGCACGGCACTAGGTGTACGACCCGGTGAAAATGCCTATTAAGGAAAAGATGCAAAACACATACAAGAGTTGTTGTGAGGCAGAGTTTTTGTCACACACAATTAGGAAGACATACCAACCAATGCATTTATTGGCACAAATGTCCACCCACCAATATAACTATATTCATAAATGAATTCTCAACCTATAAATAAAATTGATGAAATCCATGCATTCTTTTAGAATGTGAAAACGCTGTAAAAATTTTCATTCGAGACAAAGGTTAACTTTAAGCATCATGCTAGAATTGACCATCACTCTTTATAAACTCAAAACAATCTCATGTCTATTTAATATGGGATTTTTGCATTGTATATCTCTTTAATTTCCCATTTGCACTAAATAAATATCACATCATCGCAACTCACACATGATCATATAGCTCTCCGTCAAGTGATATATATTTGTATATACGTATATATCTCCATTCGATACTTCATTGAGGTTTACATAACTCCACCATGTCAAACCCACATTACCACTTATGCTCCACCTCCTCATATATTCACAATCACAAAACATCTACCATGACAATATTAATTGAGACTCACAATTTTTTCACACATTCGCGGGACCATGAATGCTTAACTTGATACCATTTATAAAAACTTGTGGTTTTATCTAAGAAAAATTAACCTATATATTATCTAGTACATAGAATCATTCCGTCTATTGGGGTCAAGATCATTTTCATATCTAACTTATGCAAGTAAATCAAAATTTTTACTTAAACATGGATAGCGGAATAAATGTAAACAGTTTTCAATACCCAAAATGTCACATAACCTTTGGGCTTTGCATTTAGAAAGAATGTGTGCTAGAAGGTACACCTTTGACGATTTTCATAAGTTGGGATGATTCTATATCTGATCAAACAACAATTCCTGCATACCACATCTGTCCAATGTCTAACCTCTAACAAAAACCTCACAAAGAGAACAAACTTGAAATTCCAATACCACAAACAGTTCATGGTCATTAGTTGAATTTTGAGAGGATTAGGTTTTAAGATTTTCACCTATTTTTCTTTTGTTAGCAAGAATATATGGAAGTCTTTCAAACCCAAAACAAAGACTTTGTGCATGTCTAAGGTTTCACAAGTCCTAAGCCCATTACATTTATTAAAGAAAAAAAAATACATAATTATCATAGTTTTAAAATACACTTTAAAATTTAACAAACTTGTGAAATTCTTTCAAAAATCAAGTGGTATTAATTAAATAGATCAATGTTATAATAACATACAATTTATGGTTACAGTTATGTACTAGTCACAAATCACAGAACGATCATAGTCCAAAGACACAAAACGAGGGTTGCAATTGTAAACTTAGTCACAAATCACATTTTTATAGGTTACAATTTATTTGTCGATCATAAATTATTAAATTAATGGGTCATAAATTTCAAATTAAATGGTCACAATAACCCAATTAACTTGTCACAAATTACACTACATCTACCTCCACCTCATTCTCATCCGCACTCCATCACCGTCGAAACCATACAAAACGTCGCAATGGCCTTAGATCCACAACTCACCACCACCTCCAACGCACTACTACTACTACCACCACCACCACCTAAACCAACAATCATCACCATCACCTAGATCGAACCAATAACTATCATCACCACACCAACAACCATCACCTCCACCCAGATCGCACCAACAACCATCATGAGGAGGAAGTGGAATGAAGCAGCTGGGATATTTTCTTATGAAAAATGAATTAGGGTTAGGGTGGGTTGTGGTATAGAATTGGGTGGGGGTGAGTGGAATGGGGGTGGAGTACATCTAACTTTTGAATTGAAATGGAAAATTGAAAAATATGTATGGGTGTAATTTCTTCTTTACTAAAATCCTAAGTTTGATGGGCTTGGTAAATAATTTATTTTATTATTTAATTCCAATCCAATTGTAATAAGTCCAATAACAATAATAAAGTTTACCTAACCATTGAATCTAGGATATAATACTTAAATTCAACAAGTGGAAAAAGGAATAAGTATCATGAATATCCTATCGCGAAGTAAACAAAATGCTCAATGATCCATTTAGCTACTATTGTACTATATTAAAGTATGAAATAATACACAATAAGCCAATAGCATTACTTCTTCGACAGTTTCTTGTAGGCGCCAAAGACAACTTGCCTAACAAACTCCCTATTTTTCAACACGTGACGGGGTAACTTTTTCTTTACAAAGATGGAATGCCATTTGTCAAATGCTTGGTCCAATTGTAGTCTCTAATTATGTATATGAAACTCATTTTTTAGAAAGGACAATGGATTAGGTATTGTGTTGGAGAGTCTAATCTGTACAAATTTTATTGATCTGACCGGAAAATAATTCTCATAAAAAGTTGTATTGATTTTGACATTCTGTACTTTTGATTCCCTTTGGTTAGGTCCAAACCAATAGATGCATGCAGAGTCACCAGCATGTCGTTGTGTCACAAAGTCGAAAAGTTTTAGAGCCCGTTTGATAAAGATTAAAAATCAATTAAAATTAAAAATATAGTCGTTATTGAATCTCACTCGTCTAATAAAAGTCAACAATAATAGTTAGTTTTTCTTAATAAAGGTTCCCAACGTATTGGCTCGAGCCTGATAATGCTTAATCACAAATTTATAATAATTATTAACTAAACGATGATTAGATCAAAATAATTAATTATTTTTTAGTTACTTGCAAGTATAAGTGGTTGTTAAATAGCTTCGAAAAGGTACACTTGTCTTGCTAATAATAGTTTTATTTAAGTGCTGGTCCCCGAATATTATTAGATTCTGTTCAAGAATTTTTATTTTAAAGGTAGAATTTTGAAGATAGGGACTGAATCACTTATTTTGTCTACCTCATTTTGTGCAACTTAATACAATCTCATAGTATAAAACTAAGTCCCTATTTGGTGTAACTTAAAATATATGATTCAAATTCAAGTCAAAGTTAACAATTTATTTTATGTAGGGTCGGTTTTGATAATTTTGAGGTCCTAAACAATAAATTAAATCTAACCGTATTAGTATCAACCATGGCTAATCAAACAATTTCACGTGATGGGGACTCACCATTTAATTCGTCCAAAAATCAATTCTCTTAGTCGAAAAATAAAATACAAAGGGTTTCTGAAAACTAATTAAGGTATGGGGGTGGTGACTACCATTTTAAAAACTAGTCTTGATTATAAGGTTTGAGTACTCTACAATTTTATTATTCATCCAAGAATTAGGGATTGTTCTCTTCTTTACTGTAGTTATAAGGTTTGAGTACTCTTACAGTAGTTTTTACGTTTTCTTTTAAGATTTTCATGTTAATGCTGACATTCCTTTATACACTAGGTCAGGGCAATTTTTAAAAGTAAGTATATTGAAGTACGAATTTGGCTATGAGTAGATAATGATAACTGGCTATAAATCAACAAGTAGTTGATGCCTATTTATTTAGTTAGAATTCATGAATGATATTAGAAATTTTGTTTGCGATTTTTGTATTTTTACTCAATTAATCGATCTTAAACAAGTTTGTAGAAGATTGAAAATGAATAAATTTATCAATTTTCTATCAACTCGTTTAGACACACAACCTATTATATGGACACCCGTCCTTGTCGAGTTATAAAATTTTCATTCCGTTAAACTTGGATAGAATACTTTAGGAAAAATTATACAAAATATCTACGTTTCTTAAGAAAATTAGAACATACCTTATATTTTCTAAAGATAATCACCCTTTTCAATTAAACACCTCACAAAATTTACCCTATTTTAAACTTTTTTCCGACCTTTTCGAACACTATTCAAGAACCGTCAAACCATAAATATCCATTTCTCACAAACACCAATCCTGACGTCCCTGCCACCACCACCCACCCAACACTTGGACATCATGTTGCCAACACCTAAGAAATTAGGTTTTGTGTCATGCATTCAGGAAAAAAACTAATTATTGAGATTGAAGTTTATGTTCATGAATAATGCTATTTGTACATCATTATTTACAAATTGGTTATGTGACAAAAAGAAAGTGGAAGAATTTTATTTTAATTGATTCCACATTATCTGTTGGTAAACAAATATATAATTTATAATGTACATGTAGCACAACCATATAGGCCTAGATTTTATGAAAGAAAAAATAGAGATACATTTTCTTCTTGTACCTCGTCCTCTTCTTGTTTATGAACTAGATATCAATCGTTTAGATCCCGATCTAGATCAAAAGTGGTGTTATGATGGTGAAGATGGTAGCGATATCTAATCACAACTATGGTGGCGATCTAATAGCATCGGTCGATGGTGCCACCATGCAGATCTTGTTGGTGGTGGCAGGGCCGGTAATGAGAATTTTGAAGTTATAAGAGACTAATTATTATGAAGCCTTTATATATATATATTATTTATTTATTTTGTTTGCATTCATAGCGATACTTGAACGAAATAACTTTTTTCAATTTTTATTTATTTTCTATAGGGAATTTCATTAACGCGAGACCAAGAATTGAATCAATTACTGAAGTTAATTTACAGCTTGTGACAAAGCTTTTTTAGTTTGTGTTCTTCTTCAACTTTAACTGACAAATTGAAAGAAATATGCATAAATAACAGTAATGTCAACAAAAGAGTGTTGAATTTCTTATCTTTTCATTATAGAGAAAGAGAGCAAACAATTCTAACTGCCTAATGAACTCAGAACAATAAGTATAATAAAAAAACACAACCACTACGTTTTTTTCTTTACACCTATACATAAATGAGAGATCCAAGTCAAAATCCTTAAGTTTTGAGTTGCTAGCAAAATACATCGGTCTAATCAACAATAGTAATTAAATTGAAATATGTGTCATTCAAAAACAGATGCATTGATGAAATTTTTTTGGAGGCCCCCCAAAATGTTGAGTGAAATATGTGTCATTCAAAAAAAGATGCATTGATGAAATTTTTTTGGAGGCCCCCCAAAATGTTGAGGCCCAAGGCCTTTGCCTAGTAGGCCTTATGCCATGGCTGGCCCTAGGTGGTGGTGGAAGATAGCGGCGATAGCGATGATGAGAGATGATGTTAACGGTGGGCGATGGTTTTAAAGTTTGAGGCTAGAGTAATAATGTAACACTTGTTACCTTATGAATAATGGTTTTTTTTTAAAAAAAAATTTGAGACTAGATAGGTTGTGGAAATGATGTACACGTGTGGTATTCTACAAGTAACTTATTTGAAATTGGAGCCGAATGAGATGGAGCTGTTGAATGTTCTGATTCTAGGATGGTGGTGTTTTTTAGATTGTGTTGGTTGAGGTAAATTGTAATTCATTGAGGCATTTCTTAAAAAATTGAGAAAGGGGGCATTTTTCAATTATCTATTTTAGATTGTAGGTGGCTCCTATCAAGTTTTCACAATACTTTTAACAAATTGGTGGCCCAATTATTCGTTATGCTAATAGTTTGTCTAGCACGTTATATGAACTCTTTTGGCGGGCATTTAACCACACCCATTCTTTACGCTTCGAAAGAAAGTCACCACTGGAAAAGCAATCAAGGAGGGGTCAATATAAGTAAATTCTTTAACTAGGTCAAAGATGCCCTTTATCAGATCCTTTCGTTATCTGGGTTTTTGTGCATTTTGTCCCCACACAAAACAACGAAGTCCCATTGCTTATTTCTGAAAGAAAAAAATAAAAAGAAAAATCCAGCAAAAGAACTAGTTAACCAAAAAGGGAAAAGAAAGTTGAAATATAATTAAAAGTGAATATCAATTACTTTCAAGAACAGATCCCCGACAATATCTTATAAAAAGTAAAAGAGTAGATGAAACATATTTGTTACGGTTCATAACCAATCAAACGTATTTTTTACCCACAAGTATTATACATTTATTCGTCATTCATTTCTATTTATTTATAGTTTAAACCAATTATAATCACTTTCTAAACATTCACCTAGCCTCTTTCCACAAATTTCATTTGTACGCTGAATTCTTCAGCCACATTAGAAAAGCAAGAACCTTCATCAAGAATATACTTTTTTTCTGAATGCGAAACATAATCTCTATTATTTCATGACAAAAGTATAAACTTTCGAAAAGTGTGGTCAACCCTCCGCTCTAAACATGTACTGCTTTGCACTATGCAAACATGTGATTGTAATAAGCCTTCATAATTGTGTCTTACTGCTTGAATGATGTGTTTGACATCGAGGATTAGAAGATTTTGAACAAGAAAATGAAGTTAAAATTGCCTATCCAATACTCTGTATTGACATGTACAAAATAGTATCAAGCAAGGTATATATACACATCCCAGACCGGTAGAGAAATCAAATACATCTGAGAGAAAGACGACCATAAACAGGAAGACTTATTGCCTGAAGTTCGAGTTCTATGTAGTGCTACTAAAAATTTAACATGCATATGACATTGGGTAGTCTAGACCTTCTTAACCCAAAAGCTAGTTCAAGGGGTGAGGCTTTCCCTCACACTAATAAACTGACAACCAGCCTTTTCTACAATCGATATGGGATAACCTCAACAATCTCCCCCTCACACTTCGGGTCCTGGGTGGGAGAAAACCCATATCTCCTATGGACTGTTGAGTCGAAATTTGTTGATAACCTGGGCTCTGATACCAGTTTTTGTTAAATGAAACGGATCGAGATAATATATATGACAAGATATAAAGTATATAATTACAAACAAACAAGATAAAAGGCCAAAAATTAATTGACTAATATAGAAAAACAAATACAATAACTGTAACTACACCATTATTCTATATTTCAGTTATAAAACTTGTGGAATGACTCTAGTATTTAAAGAAGTGCATGCCAAACTCTAAAAATACTACAAGATGAAAACAAGATAAAAAATCATGTAGAATAAAAACAATATTTTTCCAATAAAATAACGTAGAAAGAATGAAATATTTTCTCAAAAATCCAACATATTTTAGGTAAAAAAAATTCAACAATCTCCACATTAACACAAATTTCAATGCAACGAACGAAACTCCAAAATTTCTCCACCTGAAAAAATAAATCCACTTGCAACGAAAAATCCGAACTTTTCAACAAGAACCAAACTTTCTCCAATACAAAATACTCATACTCTTCCTCGATATCCAACACGGATACATGAATCCAAACAGCAAGTTCTCCAAAATTCACAAAGATTTAGAAATTATCAAACAATGTCGAACCTCACTCTATAGCAGAATCAACTCCTAATGCATTCATAGAAGGCCCATAGCTAGTCTCAACACCTTAAAAATGCTAAAAGTATGTGCAACCGAATCAGCATCCGTGTATCTATCTCCAACGGGCCTATCCATAGCAATTGAATACAATGAAACTGTAGGTAATGCAAAGCAAAATTACTCATATCCTCCAAACTCGACTGATACCACTTGTTGGATGGTCTTGGGCCTTTTCAAATCTAAAAGCTAGCTCAAAATGTAAGATTTTCCCCGACACTTATAAACTAACCACCGGCCACTTCCACAACCGATGTGGATAATCTCAACAATCTCTCCCTCACACATCAGGCCCTAGGTGAGAGCAAACTCGTATCTCCAGTAGACTGTTGGGCTGAGACTTGTTGATAACTTGGACTCTGATACTAATTGTTAAGAAATAAAACGGATCAAAGTAATATATATATATATATAT
>CAIGRN010074354.1:0-18123 GCA_903798345.1 Fraxinus anomala
GTTTTCAAGATTAAGTTGAAAATCTCACCTTTGAAGAATAATTTTTGTGCAAACGTTTTAATGAAGTAAATATTTATCGTGCATACGAAATTCATCACTTGAGCTTTCAATGTGTCATTGTTAAGAATTAAAGTGATTTGGCGCGAGTGCTCGATTTGTTGCTTGTTTTTTAAATGACGCAAAGTTTGTCTCTATTTATTTTGGAGTGAGTGCTCGATCGATTGTCATCTTAAGCTTTCTTGATCGACAACTTTTCATCCAATTGTCTCCAATTTGATTAAAATCAGCAACATGTAACATTTTGAAGATTCGAATATAAATATTAGAGATAGACGTACTTTGTTTGTTATAATAAAAACATAAAATTTGACCGTAAGTCAACACTATCAAATTTGAAAAACGAACTATGAGAATGAACTTGTTAATGGTCGAAATGAACAAGTGCACCATTTTATGTCATACTCGCCAACGTTTATAACTTGGAATTTCAAAATATCAACACATCAATAATCCCAATTAATTTCTCTATCCACCAAATGTTGATATATAAATTTCAAGAATAATTGAAAGACGCAAAAATTCTTTTAACTATTCTATATAAGCTTGCACGTGGACATCTAACCAATTTAGGACATCCATTAATGCATATTGTTATGACATGCAAGGATCTAAGGGGTTTCGTTGCATAGCTAAGGTTGGAGCAAGGTGCGATCGAACATTCAATAAACAGTCTCACAAATGAGCACTCATGCCCGCACGTTGGTAATACATACTTGCGCTTGTTGGAAGGTGGTAGGGAAAGGATGGAAAATTGGGCGACATCTATCAGCAATGAATATCCATATAAGTAGAGGTGTATTTTGAATGTTTGGATTAGCCCTTTTTAAAAAAAAAAAAAAAGGAACCACATGTTTAAGAGAAGGTTTTGCGAACTCCTACACGTTTATTAATTCAACTCTCCTTAGTTAATGTTAAGAGTGAAGTTTATCTAGACGAACTTGAGCCATAATATTAACAAGATAAATTCAATTTGTAACAAAAAATTCAACTTTGTGATACGAGAAATTTGTTTAGGCAGGACAAAGTCGGAAACAAAATGAGAAATCTCTAGGTTAAATTTATCTAAAATGCATATTTTTAATCTCATATTACCTTTGTCATGTCTGTATCTACTTCATCTCTTACTCTACCATCATTCCCCCAACCTTAAATATTTCCTTCTCCCTTGTCACATCCCCTTTCACTATCTCTTGCTTAATGGTAGTAATTCGAGAGACTCTCGAGCTACTTTCAAGCGTGTAGTAAGGGATGCGATGAATACATTTGGAGAAGGAACACAACACAAAAAATGGGAGGGATATCTTTTAGGGAAAAAAGGAGGGCGACACAAGGATATGAACAAGGCTATGGCCCATGAGAAAAAGAAGAATGACGCGAAAAATAAATTAGAGGTTATTTATAGGGCAATTTGCATTGTAATTATATCGACGTTCAGATAGAGCTGACGTGCTGAGGTGTCAAAATCGTAAATCTTATCTCTACAACTTCGATTGAATATATAATGTGATAATTATATTCACTCTATAATTTTTATTTCTTCCACCACATTTTAATTGCACTTAAAGTTCTTAATTTTTTTTCCTCATTATCATTAACAGTATTTCATGTCATTCTTATCCTCAAAATTTTCATTATTTAATACATTTTGTATTTGATAATAAATTTATGTCCAAAAGTTTGTTGAAATTGCCAAAAGTAACTTATTTTCCATCATATTTGTAAAAAATGAATAAATAAAAAGTGAGAAATTTTTTTTCCATCTTAAAGCATGAAAATAAAATATTTTGATATAAATCATCATTAAGAACGAGATATATTAATTATTAAAAAAATTAAAATAAGAATTTGACGAAAAAAAAAGTTTAGAAAATAATTATTACAATGAACAAAGATTTAGAAACTTAACTACAATAAAACCCACGTTTGACCCCAATTAAAACAAAATTATTTATTTTGCATAATCATTTTCAACCACATATTAATATAATAAAATATTATACTTTTAAACTCAAAATTTTTCCTACATTTTAACTATATATTTTCCAAAAATTCACTATTCAAAACATCATTTTCCCTCAAAAAAAAATTTTTTTTTTTTTTTTTTAAGATAATGGTTTTCAAACCTGAGCTAAAATGTGGTGTACCGTGTATCAAATAAAAATTGTGATGACAATATAATTACCCTATATAATATGGAATTGTTTGTTAAGTCCCTATTTGAACCACATTAAAAATTTTCATTTTTATTCTTCTATTCATTTTCAACTACACATTTTTCAATAAAATAATATTTTTCATCATATCAATAACTTTTTCTTCTTTTTCAACTACACATTTTCTATTAATCTACTATTTCAAAATACATTCTTTCAAAATAATGTGACTCAAATACACCCTAAGTATATCTGAAAAGTGTTTATAAATTATTTAAAATATAAATAGGTAGAAATGAAATATGGATAAGGCAATAGTAGTTGTAAATAAAAATATTTATAAGCTATTTTATTTTAAAAAATAGCCACGTGGACACCACTAGGAACGTAGGCGTTCTCCCATTTCTACTCAGCCCCCTCATTTTATGTTGTTCCCTTTCCAATTTCTCCAAATAAACCCTCCAGCCTCTCTCTATCACCCCTATGTAGAAGCATTAAAGAGAAAACAGCAAAGATTTATACGCACAAACACCAATTATATGTGTATATAGATATTAATTCTATCCGGGAAAAAGTGGGTTCGAGGATTTTATGATTTAGTTGATATTATTGTCAAGAAAAAACTGAGATCTTGCCCCTTCCTACAAATACACTCCAATTTGTAGCGGGCAAGGTAATAAGATAGATAAATTTAATGTGTGTTAGTTTTTAACTTAATTTAATTCGACCAAGCTTCAATTATTGATTTGTCTTTACTCTGATTTTCTGAGCTTCGGACATTTTTCGATTTGATTTCACAAGGAATTTCTTTTTCTGGAGTTTTGCTAAAAAGTTGCTAATCCGCTATTTTATTCCGCCAAATTAGCTACTTCTTAATCGGGGCGGATTTTCTTTTCCTCCCTTTTTCTGGGTCTGTTTTGAATTTGGGGTTTTTGGTACTGAGAGATTGTTGTGCTGATGGTGGATTTTGTCTAGGATTTTCAATTGACATTCTGAATGGTAAGGACTTTTCCAGAAACAACACTACTCTCAAGATTGCAAAATTAAAGGGATTTGCCTTTTATCTTCTGATGAACCAATCTTCAAATCGGCTTTGACTTCCAAAATTGCAATTGCATGAATAATTGTTTTCTAAAGGGAATGGAAGAGGACTGTTTATATAAATTTGAAGGTGGTGATCGAGGTGGGAATGAGAAAAACAGAGAGGAAATATGGTAATTTTGAGTTGAAGTACAATTTAGGGTTTCCACCATTTTGTTGCAGTTTGATCGATTGTGGGGATGATTTTGGGGTTAAATTTTGGTGATAAAGTGGAGAAGAAGGTAATGATTATTGAGTGTCATTGGCTTGGTAGACTGACCCGGATCAATTATTAGTGGATTAACTTAGTTTTAACTTAGTTTCTGGGGACGGTTTAACTGCAAAAGCTGCAATTTAAGTTTCTCCTATCTAGTGATTGGTTAAACAAGTGTTAATTTTATTGCTACTTATATTGTTTTGGGAATTGCTGTTGAGTTTGATCAGTTCTTTGACTCGGCAATTGCATAATGGAGCTAATATTGAGGTGTATATAAGTCAGTGCGGTATTGTAGCATGCATTTGGTGTGAAATATGAGTTAAAAGAAGTGGGTTTTGGGGGCTTGCCAGTAGAGAGAAGATAATAGTATTGAAGCTTGACCTCAATGTGGGGTCATGGTGCATAGAGAGAAACATAATTGTTGTTCCATTCCCATATTGGAACACTGCTATTGTGAGAAAATAATTCATTCATATTGTTTTCACAATAGTAATCATTTTCCTTGTTGTAGGATTGTGTGCAATGTCTCGCTGCTTTCCATTTCCACCACCAGGATATGAAAGAAAGCATCAATCAGAAAATTTGGACATACTGAGAGAGGTTTGTTTAGTTTTCTCCTGCCATTATACTTTCGGGACATTTCCATCACAGTTTCTAGATATGTTTGAATGCAACATATATATGTATATATGAATTTCTAGAGCTTTGTTACTGTTGTTGTCATCTCTAAGTTGAACCCATTTCAATTTTCTCTTTCCAGATGTTAGTGGCTTAAAGCTATAGATAATTAAGTCTATTTCCCCCTAATTTTTAGGTTATGCATTAGTTCGCTACCTAACACTATTGTGCCTTCTTTTTGATGTTTTGATTTAAGTGAGCCGCAAGCGGTTATTGAATTTGTTTGGATGGATGCTTCCAGGTTATTGACCGTTACATTTTTACTTGATTGGATAGATATGTCCATCAGTCCATGAATGCTTGGGTGAATGTAGCTCAGATCATGTTATAGCTCTTGTATTTTTCATGCTGCTTCATTTAATCATGCATAAGCTTCCCCCCCTGCCTGCACTCTTCCCCCAGGGATAGGGACGGATGTGGTGGTGTGGGGGGGACCCGGCCTGGGCCTGGCTGTAGCCCGGTCCAGACCCTAGCCCACTTCATTTTTTTATTTTTTTTATTATTATTTTTTAATATACACATTAGCCTAACTTGTAGTCCAGTACTGGATCCGTTCCTGCCCATCATGGATTTGTAGCAAGCCTAACATTACAAGAAAAAGGAAGCAAATAACGAACTATTTGTCTTTGATGAATAACTCAACTCTTGTTTGTTAAATTCTAGTATGTCCTCTTGCTGGTGCATTGTGTTAATATTTGCCCTTAAGTCTTGACATTAATGTTGGCCTAAATGTTGAGCTGACATCAAAGTGTGCTGGAGAGGTTAAGCATTAGTTGATTCAATTATATTTATTTATTTATTCATTTGAAAGTAGGAATAGACAGATGAGGTTAGAAGAAAGCGTTTTAGATGGGTATGGTTTACAACCAAAATAATTTAAAAGAAACATAGAAAGATGACGAGTTTCAACTTTCAAGTGCTATTTCGGGTGCTCTGGACCATTGACATGGAAATGTTGCTATGGGTTCTTAGAACAACTGTGAGTTCTACAAACTTAGAAAAGGATGGTTAAACTAGGTGAATTGAGCAATAATTTAGCATTTATGGAGTACCTGCACTTCAATATAGACTTCATGAAACCTTAATCCTGATGGGTTAGGAACTTCCAATTTGAATCCAACTAACATTGAACTGATTCTAAAAATTAATAGACAAAAAGAGAAGGTTCCAAAGTGGAGTGCTGGGGCAATAATATTATTATATTTAGCATATATGAATTTTCTGAAATACTTGTGAGCCCCAAACTGGTAACAGAGCTTAAAATCTAGGAACAACAAAATTTTTAGAAGGCACTGGGACTCAAACTACTTGGTCAAATGGAGCAGTCTAACATACATTTGGTCAACTGAAGTTACTGAAAAATATGGTTTTCTTGTGGTACAGTGTTGCTCTTTATGGTTCCATGGGGCTTTAAATATTATTTAAAGCTCGAGCTTCGTTTATGAGTATAAGAAAGATTCAACCTTGAACATATTTTGCAACCGTTGGCTTGTGTTACAGCTAAGCTAGTTGCGGAAAATAGTTGAATTCCTGTATTGTATAGTCGATCTATTAGCGTAGTTATAGAAGAAAGATTATGGCATAATTAGAGGAGATACTAAGGTATAATTATAGGAGAGATATTAAGAAGTTATTAGGCTTTCTTTATAATTGTTCAATGAAATATATTTGTTACTGTAGCCTTTAGAATTGTTCAGTGGAATATATGAAATATATTTGTTACTGTAGCCTTTAGGATTGTTCAATGAAATGTATGAAATTTTACAAAATTCATTGTGGTATCATAGCATGCCTCCTTAATTTCTTTTGTGGCCCAAACTGTGATGGTCTTAAGGCTGTCTTACGCCAGAATTTTGTTCTTTGTGGCCTTAATTAATTAAAAGAAGTTTCGATATTATAGAGTACTCCACTTTCATAACAGTTTAGCAATTCACTTCAGCCTATTTCCTGTCTGATTCAAATGGTTTCTAGGTTGGTTTAGATGTATTTCAGTCTGGTTCAATTGTTTTTGTCTCTATTTAAACTGGTTTCGTCTCCCATTGTTCACAAGTGTAGAACATTTCTTGACTCTTTCAAGCTTATTTCGGACAGTTTCAATGTAATTGAACTATCATCTATCGTCTGATTCTTATTTATCAATCACCTTCTAAACTAGTCGTGCTTCCTTTTTGGTCAGCTTCACCAAGCGAATATCTCGTCCTTTAATGCATGTGCTCGCTCAACTTGCTTAAATGGCGCTAGCTATTCGAGTATCACTTGATTCCACAGTGCCATAAATCACATGACTAGTCATTTAAATTTGTTTGTTTCCTTTACCCTTTGTTCAGACGGATGAAAAGTTAAATTTGCAGATGGGTCACTATCATCTTTTGCCACTGTAACAAAATAAGACAATCATCAGTTTTGGTCTGGTGGGACTGGTGGATTGTCATTATTTATTACACATTGTGATATGGTTAAAGATGACGGTGCTCGTAGTGGCATCATAGAAAAGTAAAATAGTTATTTCTTATGGTGGTTCTAATTGAACGAACTTTAACCAACAATTAATGGAAGAAATTGAAAGAACAAAGCATGTTCAGAGAAGTAAATGCCAGAGATATAGTTCTTTAAACTTAAATCTCTGCAAACTGGAAAACAATTTTTCAAAATTTCAAACCAAATGTGTGTTTTAGTTTTTGGTTTTGAGAAATAATTTTTTAAAATGACAAACCAAACAAGTTTTTAGCAATACCAAAACAGAACCTCAAAGCAGAAAACCGATGACCTCAAAACTCAAAACTGAAAATGGAAACACAAACCAAACAGGCCCGTAGTTTTTCAATTATTATTTTTCAATAACAATATGGCCTGTCAAATCTTTAAGACTCAAAATGCCTATTCTAACTTAAATTGGTAGGAAAGTAATCCTAGTAATATTTGGAACCTAAAAGAAATACTTAAAGAGCCCAAATAAAGCCTAATAGCTAACCAATTCAAATCTAGTGTAATATGAATAAGAATACTAGTCCGAGAAGAATTGAGAAAATTAAAGTCTTGCTTCTGAATACATCTCACCCCGACAAGAAAACTTGCATATATCACTTGGTGGTGGTAGGATCAACTCTCTTGAGCTCTTCTTCTGATATCTAAGTTCATTTTGTAGAAATGTCTTACCATTTAATTACCTCACTGAAATAAAAAACCTCTTCATATTGATTCTTAAACTCGTCAAATCCTATTACTCGAGCATGCCTTGTAGTTGGTGAGTAACTACATTTGCTAAGTGCATCAACTACATTGTTACTTTCTTTGGCCTTATGCGTTCAAGAAGAATAAAAATTGTCAAAGAAAAGAATTCCATTCGTCATGATTATTTTTATTTTTTTTTTGTTTTTTGTAAACTCGTATACCCAAGTGCCACGTAATTGGTACCAACAAATAATCCCAATGCAACAAATAGTGTACCAATATTGAAGAGTTCAAACCTAGGCATGAAAGTCCAAATCATATGTTGACCAATAGTACATGACAAATCATTTCCTAAGTGCATCAACCACTTTGTTACTTTACACATTCGATGAGAATTAAAATTGTTAAAGAAAAGAATATCCTTTGTCATGTTTTTATATTGAGTTTGTTTTGTGAACTCATATATCCAAGTGCCACATGATTGGTACAAACAAAAATCCCAATTAACAAATAGTAAACCAATATTGAAGACCTCAAGCCTAGGCACAGAGTGTGAAAAAATTTCGGCAAAGAGAGAGAGAGAGAGCCACATGTTTTCCTTCTTGACTTACAACACCTCCTATCCCCACATCCTCACACTCTACGACAAAGAGTGCATCAAAATCTGACATTATATAAATTGGAGCCTGTGTCATAACTCTCTTCAATTGTGTAAAGTTATTTCTTTCGAGCCTCATGGATATGGCTCATTATTTCACCCCCACTTAAATTACTTTGATCTTACAAATATCTAGCTTAAAGTCTTATAATGATATTCAAAACCACTTCGTTGCTCATGGAAGAACACTTCAAGTTATCATAAAATTTATCATGTCTCATAACATCTAGGGCTTGTCTGATATGATTTGTATGCTTATCTTTGCCATGATTGTAAATTTATTTGTAGTCAACATAAACCAATAAAGCTTCATTGAAAGTTCATAATACCCTGTCGTCACTCGCATGAAAGTGTTGGGTGCAATGGAAAGACCAAAAGGCATCACAAGTAATTGAAATAGTCCAGCTGGAACATAGTTTTCACTCATTTCCACTCCTAAGTCAAATTTGGTGATTACCACATCTTAAGCCTAGCTGGAAAGTAATGTTGAGCCAACTAGTTGGTCGAGCATCTCATCTAGCCGTGGAATTGGAATCCTGTGCTTAATAGTAATCTATTTAATTGTGTGGCCATCTACCCCCATTCTTTATGACCTAACCTTTTTTATGTGTGAGTATGTAGCTGGTTTTTTTTCTACTTTTGATTTCAACGACTGATAAATTAATGCCACAACTTACATGTGGGAAGTGGTAATTGGAACTGTACAAGGTGGAGGGAGGGAGCAAGAATCTGCATTAGTCTCTTGAAGTTTGTTGATTGGAGTGATTTGGATTTGGAGTATATGTATGAAAATTCTAAGATTTTCTGTATGGACAATGGATTTGACTTTTGATTGGGAGTTTTAAAGCTCACCTTAAGAATCCCTTCCCGTAAAATTCCTGTTGAGTGATCATGTTCATTAGGCATTCATCTTCAACTATGATTTATATGATTTTGTCTTCTAATATCAGATGTTATTTTGATTATAGTTGTTTTATTTAGTAAATTTGAAGATGATTTTGAGTAGAACGTATTGATGCATATTCAGGAGAAGCGCAAGGAGAAAAAGCATAAGGAAAAGGACAAGGAAAACAGAGAAGGTAAAGAGAAAAGGGAAAAGGATAGAAGTGAAGGGAAACACAGAGACAAAAGAAACCGAAAAGAAAAACGCAAAGACAAGAAAGATAAACACAGGAACAAGAAGAAGGATGAGGAGGACCAAAGCAAAGATAAAGAGAAAAGCAGCATCTCTGAGGAGTCAACTGTTGCTGGGAAAATTGAGGAGTCAACTGTTGCTGGGAAAATTGAGGGAAAAAGTGAAGAGAGGCTTCGTCCAACAGTGCATAACAAAGCTACAGGAAGTTCCTCGGATGAAGTGAGACATGCTACACAGTTTCAGGTTCAGAATGGAGGGAAACCTAGTCAAAACAACCTTGTTTCCCTGGATCTCAAGGAATCAAAGTTTGCATTGGAGCCAAACAGTACGATCAGAAATCATGAGAAGGAATCAGTGAGCCAGTTACTTGAGAGGGTCTCAGGTGTGTGCAAAAGGCATCAAGATGCAGCAAGAGCTGCTGTGAGAGATTCTTCGGGATTATTGGCAGATGACAAGGGACAGAACAAAGATAATGGAGTTCACAGAAAAACCAGTGTGCCAATATGGAACTTATCTGGAATGGCCAAATATAAAATTGGGGGGATGCCCAGACTGGTGGAGGAACAGGGTGACCAGAGATTTGAAGGGAAAGAGAAATCTAAAGGAAAAGGCGATGATCCCAGTCTGGTGGAGCAACACGGTGACCAGAGATTGGAAGGGAAAGAGAAATCTAAAGAAAAAGGTGATATTAAGAGGGGAGAAAGTCGTAAGGATAAAGAAAGAAAGAAACATAGCCATAGAAAGGACAAAAACGAAGGGAAGGAAAAAGAAAAGAAAAGGGTGAAGGTGAAGGTGAAGGAAAATAGTGAAGATAAGGAAACCAAGCAGGATGTATCGAAAGATCAACACGTGAATGACCTCATTGGCGTTTCTAGTTATAAGAGCATGCATATGGTGAAAGACTTCAACAGCAATGCTGTTAATGAGGGAAATATGAGGAAAAGAAAAGATTTGGGTAGCAATGGTTTTATCCATGGTGAGTCCTGTCTTACGATGAAAAAGAATTAACATGATTGCAACTATTTGAAAAAATATTTGTTTATTTCCTACTATTGAGAAGATAATAATGGGAAAGCTCTGGGTGGGTAATGCCTGACATACTAGGTATCTTTAGAATGCTTTGGGTCGAACCTGTCTTGAACACTGTTAACTTTGTTAGAATTCAGTGTTGCAATGAATTGTACAAGCTTGTCGACTCTATTTAACCTTTTTATTGGCTGATAGTGTTACTCGTTTCACAGAGAGTGAAGTCAGGCCTAATAAATTGCTGAAGGAAGCTTCTCATCAATTGATGGAGAATGGAAGAAAATTGGACACTGCCCGAACTCCCAACTTGTCTCCTTCTGATAAGCAGCAGGGGATTCCTGAGAACGTTCGACTGGGTAAAAAGGACCAGAGGGTAAATGGTATGACTGAAGCCCAGCAATTGTCTGTTTCCAAACCAAAGACTTCTTCTGCAACTATTATTACTAATCAAATTGTGGATGCATCAAAAAAACCTCCCGACCCTGAAAAGTGTATGAGCAAGGCACTCACAGTTCCCAAGTTGGAGGATCAAATTGCTGAAGCATCAAGGAAACCTGCCCATCCAGATTCCAAGTATCTGAGTGTGGTACTTACAGTACCCAAGATGGAGTGGTCTGAATTTGACGACCAGGACTGGTTGTTTAGCAGGAAAGATCCTCCATCAGAGAAGCCTGAGGTGGGTTCTGATCAGATGAATCAAGAACGCTGCGTGTGGTCTGAAGCTATGCGTGTGGAGTCAACCGATGTTTATGCGATGCCATATGTCATTCCTTACTAATTTGTGTTCATCCAGCAATACCTGACAGCAATTCCTCTCTGTTGAGAAGCAAAGCCTGTTGATTATGTAGCAGCATCTGGCACTTGAGACGGCTACTGGTGTAATTGCTGGATCCTTTGCTTATCACACACCCCTTGGGTGCAGTAGTTGCTTGCTCATGCAATCTGGAATTGTTTCTTTCAGCTGTGATCAATTGCATACCAGTTAGTGGCAGTAATGCTGTGCGTCTCCTGATCCCTACACTACTGACCGTGTGATTTTTCAGCTCAAGTTGAAGATCTAATAGATCCTAACAGAAACTATAACGAGGTCCAAGATGAAAATTGAACAGTGCTGAGATGGTAGATGCATAAGCTTCTGGTTTTTCATTTTATTGCTTTAAGCTGATGTGCTCTTTGTTCTAATTGAGTGTAAATGTAGATGTAGTTTCACTTCTCCACCACAATTTTGTTTTGTAACAGATAACGTCTTTTACATGCAATGTAAGAGAGGGAAAGGGATAATTCCATTCATTTCATTAACTTCAGCTTTGGTAGTCCGTCCTTAACACCTGTTGTGTCTTGACAATCTTAAATATTGTCTTAAAACGATGTGAAATGGTATAAGCTTTCATATCTAGGAGGGTATATTTGTTTAGATGGAGTAGATATTGTTGTATGGTATCAATTAACAAATTTATCGTCTTCAAATAGTTGAAAAAGCGATACTGGTTTAACATCCTTTGTTGCCTAAATTTACACAAAACACGACACACAATGGACTGTTTCTTTGCTAATTTTTTGAGAGCACGCTTGGGAGTGCTTAAAGGATCCTAAAAGTGGAAGCTCCCATTTTTATGGAGTGTGTTCCTTTCTTGTAGGACCGTGTTCGGTTGCACAACTAACATGATGCATTCTAGCTCGCTTATTGGTCTTTGTCGGGTTGAGTGTCTTGGTGTTACGTGAATCATGCTTTCTAGTTAGAACTTGAGTATATTGTCTCATTCCCATATATAACGAGCATAAACCTATCAAATTTGACCCTCCATGGCAACGGTCGGGCTTTCTAGCTCGGTAACCCCTTTCTCACCTTGGATGCAATGTGCTCCGCAGCCGGCTTTCATAGCCCTGTGGACCTAGGGCAACACCCTTTCTTCCTTGTTATTGATCACTTTGGACGCATATTCTTCGTGTGTGATGTGCAATCACAGATTTCATAAATTTACATGTCATTATCAATTCCATGATTTGTCATCATCATATCCACACATTGCAACATGTTAATGAGTGGATGGATGGGTGAGATAATTCTGGTGGTACTGAAGTGACCAAACGATGAATTGACTCCAAAATCCAAATTTTAGCCACTCAATTTTCAGGTCCCATCAATCAAACACAAATTGCACTTCTAAATCCAAATTTAAAATGAACAATGCTAGGCTGCCAGGGATGGTGTAATCCTCCCTGACAACCCCCTCATAAGGGGGAAGGGGGAATTTTTATCTATTTTAATTTATATGGGTCCCGTGTGGGTCCCGTGTGGGTCGATATCTACAAGCATGTCAAATTTTTTCTAGCAAATTGGTTTAATTGAGCTAAAATTTGGATTTAGAACACATTGCACTCCTAAATCCAAATTCTAACCACTCACTTTTCAGGTCACATTAATCATCCCATCAACCAAACACAAATTGCATACTAAATCCAAGTTTGTCCCATCAATCAACACATCACAAATTGCAAATTACAACTCACAAATAAGATGGACGAGAGTAGAGAGGAGGAGGTTCCATAACAAACCTAGAAGCAAAACTGAAAGCATAAATAGACCAAGCAAGCTCAGTCAAAATATATAGAATATTTCCAAGAAATAATCAAATTCAAATGGAATAAGAACATAAATCCAGTAGCCCCAAACAAGATGTCCAAATAAGAACATCCATGCCAAAACCGATAAGCCATTCATACCAAAAGGATTATATCCCTTGATAAGTTTTGAAGAATTAAACCATAAATAATCTCTTAGCCATCCCATCAAGTAAGTGGAAGATTCATTAAATTGTTTAAACGTTAACACTACCATAATGTGATGTGTTTCCAATCCCAATGAAAAGTGGCCAGTCCAATAGTATTTAACATCCAAAACATTGCCAAACAAAATGCATCCCATGTCGAAATATCACAAGAAGTGCCCTCGTCCCGGGCCATCACACGGATATCTAGGTTTGACTACAAAAATCCGCAATCTCGTACTACTAAAATTCATTTAGCAAAAACCAAAAGCTCAAGTATGCAAAAAAGAGTGTAAACTCATTAATTCCTTGTATATATACAATTATATATATCTTGCCTATAATATGCTTGGTATATGTAGACTGCATACAAAGGTAATCTATAATATAGTTCTATTACACTATATTTCTTCCAAAAAGAATGTAACTGTAAAGCTATATAATTTATAACTAAAACATTAGGTGTCAGTTTCGATGGTAGTGGAAAGTACAAAGAACAAATTTGAACTTATTTTTCTTCGCTAATACTATTCAATACTATCTCTACCTTATCAAATATGCCATAGCAGTTCTTAAGACGATTCATTCCTTTGCCTGCGCATTTTTGCTCCCCAAGACATATTATCACCAGAGTCCTTGTACATGCTTCTTTTCTTGAGATGGGAAAGTTGCGACTGCCAACGGCTCTTCCATTCACCTTTGTCCTCCATTTGCTGAGTGCACAACTGAAGGAAACTTAGAAAGATAAGAAGCCAAAACTAGAAATTGCAATGTTCTAAACACTAGTTTGGGCATCAACTAGGTCGAACCAGTAGTTAAAAAAATATAAAATTTTTTTATTAAAAAGTTTATTAAAACAAGAATTAGATAATACTACTAATCGAGAACAACTATTTTTTTCCCAATATGCAAAAAAATTAACACAGTATCAATATGAAAGAGAGAACCTTCTAATTCCCACAAAGTACAATGGTGAGAAACGGAATATAACATCCAAGATATATAAGCTTGGTTGAAAGGTTAATGAATCCCACATGAAACTTTATGATTGGGATGAGAGAATTAATGGTTAGAAAATTGAGTAATATTATTTAATCCCACTAGGGTTATAACTCCAGTCTATGTGGTGTTAGGTGATACGCTAAATAAAAGAAAAAATTAAATGAGTCGTTTAATTGTATTTTATCATTTAATGTCACACTTGGGGCTAAATAGCATTACTCTATAAAATTGCATGTTCAAGGTATAATGGTCGTGCAGTGAAAACTACGCGTACAATATCCCTTGAGTAAAGTTGTTCAAAAGTTGACCCTTCCAATATGAGAAAATCAGCTCCGGTTCATTGGTTTCCTTGGAACCATCGATTTTGTGGTTTTAAAGCCAGTTTCTTTTTAAATGGTTTTTGGAGGTTAACCGACCCGGTCCTTGAACCGTGCGCTCCGGAATGGTTTTGATAACATTGAAAAATTGCTATTTAACTAACCAAAATCAGAAGCCCAGTTATCCTTTGTGTGAATATCCTTAAAAAGCATGCCTATGTAGAGATAAGAAATCAGCTTAAGTAACATACAACTGAATTATAACTAAGGAACAAATTATTGGCACTCCACAAAAAGCTTTCCACAATCATATGATTTACCGGTAAAATAGACAAATGTATTTTTTTTTATGAGAAACAAAATGGAGAGCACTAAAGTCCATTTATAGTGTCAATAGCACCGCTCAAAGTAAAACTTTCAACCATAAATAATCAAACATATTATTTTTTGTCTGAAGATACAAGAAATCAAGTTGTCCTCATATTGGGAACATCCCTAGTTCCTCAATTGTGTAAATATTATATGTAATAACATCTATTTCGTGGTTGTACCTCCTCCTTGCAGACTTAGTTTGGAGTATAACTTGAGAGCGACGTGTTTCAAATATTAACAGTGTGTGGGGAAGAATATCATATGATTTGAAATCCATTGAAATTGAAAGTATTAGATTCTGTATAGCTCTAAAGAATCGAAAGAGCATTCACAAGACAGAGTTCTTCACCTACCTCGAATTGGATGCTGCAGGAAGAAAAATACGAATTGGAGATCTTTAGAAATTTAAAAACTTAAACGAACCAATCTAAAGTATAGCTCCAAACACCCAATAATTCACAAAAAACAAGCAAACTGGATATTAAATTGAAACCAGGGGAGAAATCACAACAAACTCAATTCGAGATTCTCTACAAACACATAATATGGATTTCTCAATACTACACTAGATTCCTTGTCTATTCACCAAGCGAGGACATGTATTCATTTTAAATATTATTCTCAACCTGTGGCAAAGAGGGAAACATGTATTTATTTTAAATATTACGCCATGCACAATTTTCATAAATAGATGACACATGCTATTTTGCCTATAAGTAGTATCGCGTTAACCATCTATTCTAAAAATTTTAGGAGGAACCACAAGTATTATTAAATTTTCATAACATTAACAAAACCGAAAAATTCGGGAAAAAAACCACAAACCTCATCGAATTCGAAAAGCCTACGAGCAGTGAAAGCCAAGTGGATTCCCTTAGCCATGTCTCGATCATACAGAGCTCTTCTCCTAGGATCCGACAGCGTTTCGTATGCCTCCTGGACCCGTATAAATCTCTTGGTATACTCCTCGACCCGATCCGGAGGCGAAACATCCGGGTGGTACTTCCGCGCTAGCTGCTTGTACGCTTGTTTGATTTCCAATAGGGTTCCAGTCTCGGGTATGCCCAGTAAATCATAGAAACAGGCAGGATCAGAGCCAGAGAGCTGAGCGGTGTCGTCTGGGATGGACTTGGATGGTCCATGAGGGAAAACGAGTCTGACCCGGAACGATACCGAGACTGGAAAGGAGATTACGTCGGGTCGGGTTGGCAAGAAGGAGAAGCATGGGTCGGGTCGGGGGATTGTCAGAGCAGAGTTGCAGCACATTTTCAGTGTGATTTCTCTCTCGGGATGGATTTTGTGACTTTGTTTTAAAGGGAAAGCCTAGGTTTTTTGGCGGCGGGCTTTAACGTAGGACAAATTATTCATATTTAGCTCGTTTGTCTTCCATTATTTTAAAATATTATTCACTATAATAAAATTTTCCACCACATATTTACTCAATAAAATATTTTACATACAAAACAATAAAGTTATTTTAAATTTCAATCAAATTCTCCAAAAAATACTATTCATTACTCACTTTCTTCTACAATAATAAAAGACAAACACACACTTATTATATCATGGGTTTGTTTGAACCCATTTTTTATTTCAAAAAATACATTTTGTAATAGTATTATCATAAAAAATGTGATTAAAAAATAAAAATAAAATTTAGATTTATGTGTAATGTTTTTTTTATTGAAGAATTTGCGACTTAAATAAGATTAAATTATTGTAGAAGAATGCATTTAGATGGAAAAAATGGGGCTAAAACTATAATTTTCTTTATTATGTTGTAGAAGAATGCATTTAGAAGCAATATATCGTGACGAGCCATTTTTTGAATTCTCTAAGAAGAGCTACTAACATTTTTTTTTTTCTGTCAAAAAAATTTCAAGATGTCATTATTGAAAAGTGGGGCTTAGGGCATCTTCTTTCTCATCCATTAGAAGAAAGAACCAAAAATTGAAAAAGATTTTTGGTATATCCTTATATGTTCAAAACGGGGAGAAAATGATAGAAGAACACGATAAGATTAGTCCCTCAAAATCATGATTCTGGGTAATATTTGATATTTTGCTTGATAACTAAATTATACTTATTTGTGTATAATTGACTTATCAATTATACTTTTGAGCTCTCTTTTAGATTTTGTAGTTAATTAAAATCCTAATAATCATAAAATATCGAACCCTGCTATTGGGGCAGGCTCAAAGCCAGGCCCAAAAAAGGGCGCATAGGCTTTGAGCCTGGCCAAGAATAATTGCCCTAAAATATCTCATGCTTCCACATGATTATTGATCTAAGCATGCAGTAAAGGCAGTTCCTCACACCAAAATGATCAGAAAATATAGAAATGGACATGAATGTCAACGTCTTTCCCACCAAAAAATTCCAGATTCTATATTTGTTAAAAATATTCCACAAACGGTTCAAATAATATTCATCGTGAAAACTTTGAGAAGACAGCAATTTTTTCTAAAAAGAAATTAACAAATGAAAAGATAATTGACAACACATTTTCTAATACGTTGATGCCTTTCTATTTTTCAAGGGATGCTGCACTCGAGAATCAAAGATGTACTAAGATGGCTATTGATCCAGGTAGCATAGAATTTTTCCCTATTCCGTTCGTTTTCTTTTAGATTTTTTCTTTTTATTTATTTTTAATGACACGAGTAATTTGCCCTTTATATTAAAAGGCATGTGCAGCCACTGTCTTTAATGCCTGAAATGATTAGTTAGCGACAAGATCACAACTTTCATGTAATGTTGCGGAATAAATATGCAATTCACCCTTCATTCTATTATGATCAAAGTTGGGAAATGTGTAATCTAGTATAAATTAGTAATATTTATAGTTCAAAATTAGGGAAAAAAACATTTTCTTTAATTAATAATCTTTCCAACATAAATTAGAGTTAATTAGAGGTCAATGGGGAGCATGAAAACACATTCTTAATTAAGTATTCGAGCACCTAACAGTACTTGGTTCCAAGTTGTGACTTTTGGCCACAAACAGGGCATGAACCCCCCATGAATAGTTGCTCAGCACATCCTCTTGACCAATTCTCCTAAAAAAAAAAAAAAGGAGCAGAGGAAGTGAAAGACAATTAAAGCACAAAGAGACAGTTAAGGGGTTAAATCCACCATATCCAGGTTGGGAACCAAGATTCGGCTCTGCTCTCTTTAGTCTATATTCAATAATCAAGACAGGATGGGAGCCGGAAGGGGACAGAGACGGGACAGTAGTAAAGAGAACAGCATAGAAATGATGTGGGAANAAAAAAAAAAAAAAGGAGCAGAGGAAGTGAAAGACAATTAAAGCACAAAGAGACAGTTAAGGGGTTAAATCCACCATATCCAGGTTGGGAACCAAGATTCGGCTCTGCTCTCTTTAGTCTATATTCAATAATCAAGACAGGATGGGAGCCGGAAGGGGACAGAGACGGGACAGTAGTAAAGAGAACAGCATAGAAATGATGTGGGAAGGGGGGAGAG
>CAIGRN010074357.1:3183-13699 GCA_903798345.1 Fraxinus anomala
CCCCCCCCCCCCCCCCCCCCCCTTCTCCCACCCAAATAGATAGAGGAGTGTTTAATTCAAAATGAGAAAGGAGAAACTATCTAGTTGCATTCTTCATAGTTGCATAGTGACGAAATAATGAAAAATTAGAAAATCTAACTTTGTACAAAAGATCTACCTGCATTATCAAAGTGACAGCAGTTG
Source organism: Fraxinus anomala (assembly GCA_903798345.1). Classification (NCBI taxonomy): domain Eukaryota; kingdom Viridiplantae; phylum Streptophyta; class Magnoliopsida; order Lamiales; family Oleaceae; genus Fraxinus; species Fraxinus anomala. Next base: position 3,367 of record CAIGRN010074357.1, read on the forward strand.
TACCACTACAGAAACTATTAATTGTATCATGCAACTTCAGTTCTCTATCCATTAACTTGAATGCCTTTAATATTGATTTCTTGAGGGGCATATGCATCTCGGGAAATTTGTCTTTCTCCTCAACTTCCACTGAGTCACCCCCATCATCATTCACAGAATTGTCAAAATGACTCATTCCCTCAGCATCTCCATTCTCATGGACAGAAATTCGATGGCTATTGACTTTAGCACCCCCATCATCATCCACAAAATTGGAAAAATGACTCATTCCCTTAGCATCTCCATTCTCGTGGACAGAATTTTGATGGCCATTGAGTTCAGCACCTCGATCATCATCCACAAAATTGTCAAAATGACTCATTCCATCAGTATCTCCATTCTTGTGGACAGAATTTTGATGGCCATTGAGTTCAGCGCCTCGATCATCATCCACAAAATTGTCAAAATGACTCATTCCATCAGTATCTCCATTCTCATGGACAGAATTTCGATGGCCATTGAGTTCAGCACCTCGATCATCATCCACAGAATTGTTTCGCTCAGCATCTCCGTTCTCATGGCCAGAATTTTGACGGATATTGAGTTTAGCTTCCCACTCTGCACGCAACAAAAGTGGAAGAGCGTCCCGAACTTTCCTAGAAACCATGTGACCGTAAGGACCATGACCATCAAACACCCCGCAAAAAGTTGCATTCATCTCGCTTCTTGTACAGAAATTCTATCATGGAAACAATTCAAGTCATAAATAACCCCCAAAAATACCAGAACAGCATCCATATTCTTTCAGTTTTCACTAATCATAACCTAAAACTAATTTTAACGCAATAATTTGATTTATTAAGAATACAGAATCATCATTACCGTTAACTATATGTGGATTTTGAAATTAATAGAATGGTAAATTAAAAATTACACAAATTACTTCAAATTAAACTTACCTCCCAGACGATCATGGAGTCTTGATTTGTTCCTTTCTGGCCTTGCTGAGTGTACAAGCTAGCGATGCGGCTCGTCCCATTTGCAAAAACCCTCCCCGGAATTTGACACAGCAGCGTCTCCTCAACCACCGCCACTGAAGCTGCAGCAGCGCCACCACCGCCATCGCCAGTTAACTTGCTGAAGACACGGGAGCTACTCTTCTTCGACTTCAAATGCAAGTTTCTACCTTTATCACGCCCTCTTTTGGCACCAATCGTGGAATAACACATACCCATTTACACCAATATTTTCTTCAGTTTTTATCTTACTTCAAACCCCCAAGAAAAAAAAAGGGAAAACATTAAACTGATGGCCGGAACATAATATAGCTGCTAAAATTCAAGAAAATGGGAAATGCCGAAGGGAAAAGAACCAGAAGAATGAACTGGGAATTTGGCTTTGGCTTTTATGAATTTTTTTCCGTAATTTATTCCGCATAGGATGCTGTTGAATCAAACCAAGAAAGATACACTATGCATTGTGTCTTATTTTTGTTATTTTTAGCGGATGTTCAGTTCTGCAGTTGCATTTCCTATGCTACAAAACTTAGTTCTAATTAATAAAAAATTGTCGTTGCCGTTCTAAATATAATTATGTCTTTTTTCCACTTTCGGTAGTTTACGTGGATCCAAGATTTATCATTTCAATTGACAAAAAATTCCTAAATAAACATTTTCTTCACGTGAGTCTTATCGAAATTGCAATTAAAGACTCGCGTGCATTGCACACTGCACATTGTAGAAGGGAAAAACCATCCATCGTTTTACATATTGTCCATCGAGTAAATTTATTTGTGTTCGTGTTAATTTTGAAATAAAATATTAATTTATTTTTCGATGAATTTTTTGTTTTAATTTGAGCTTGCATTTTGTTCATGAGTCGATTTGATATTATAAATTAAGTGCTTAAATTGTTAAGAACGAAAATATTCGATTTATGGTTCGATTGAAGTTTTATTGTTCACAATTGATATATAAAGATGAATACTTTATTTTGCTATAAATTGTCCCCAGATTTATTAAGTTCATCTTTAATATGATAATAAAACTAATCCCCCGTTTGGGTTTGGCCAACATTATTACCCATTAAATTATAATTCATTTTTCTCTATTCTTATCAATTAGACATTCTCCAATAAAATAATATTACACGTAAATCCAAAAAAAAATTATCATTTTTTAACCACACATTCTTCAAAAAAATTATTATTATTCTCATTATAATATGAAATAATGGGGGCGGGGGCAAATGGGGTTTGAGTGTACATTTTGAGATATATTGGATTAGATCACGTGAAATTTAATTTGTGACAATGACCATTCGAATTTCATTTCATTTGATCGTTATACGTAATACCTTAATTCTGAGCGGGTGATGGATTTCGATTACTAACTTGAAATTTTTTGAGGTATCAATAAATGAGATATAATCAATAGTCAATATCTTGATGCCTTGAAAATTAAAGTTAAATAATCGAAAATCATTACCGAAGAAACCTGTTACAACATATTAAAATGTTCTTGTGGACTTCCATTTGAGGCGTTAAATGGGACGAATCCAGCCATTCGATTCACCTAACACCTGGCCACGTAGTCAACTCGCTCAACAAAAGTGCGATATTATATTGAAATTATATATTTCTTTTAATACGATCAGCAGTTGATGAGCCCACTTGCACATGAATAGAGAAATTAGGGATCTAGCCAATGAACGACTTAGGGCAAATTGTTGCTCAACTTGTTACTGGGACGAATCGAGCTTATGAGCTACTCGTCCCACTTAATACCCTAACTTCCACCGACTAGAAAAGTGCAAAAACAAGACTATGTTTTTCTTTCATTCTTTTTGTTTAACATTACAAAGTATATGCATTTACAAATATTTTCCTTTAGTTAAAAACCCGATAGAACAAATCTGATAAGTCTTCCAAATAAACAAATAAATCAAATGCAGAAGAACAATTTACACAAGGTTAATCAAACTAACATGGTGACCTGAGAAAAACTTGCCGTGGACGATGTTAAATCCAAGTGTTCAGAGCCGGAAGATGTGTAACTCGAAGTGGTGTGATTTATATCAGGTTTTAGGGGTGGGTCTAACTTTCATGCCATGATGTCAGAGACTAATCCCGGTCTTGTTATCATATTTTCATCAACATTCTTTTCACCGCTCAGCAATTGGATGACGGTTGACATGGAGGGTCGTAGCTTTGGAGAATCTTGAGCGCAAAGTAGACCGATTTTCAAAAATCTGCAAGCTTGTTCAGCATCAAAATCTCCATTCAATGATGTGTCTACCAGCGTTACCAGCTCCCTTCGTTTGTAGAGTCGCCACGTCTTCAATAAAGTTTTATCAGTCATTTAATAGGAACACAGTGTTGAGAATTAGAAATCCTAATGATATACCATCAAGAGCAATAAAATAAAATAAAAAAATAGAGACACAAGAACATACAAAATTTATAAAGGTTCGCTTCTATACGAGACTACGTCATCTTCTAATGCTGCAGTAATTCACTATGATGAAAATAAGTTTACAAAAAAAAAAAAATTAAAAAAAAAAAAAAAAAGGCACATCCTATTTAGTATTTTCTCTAATCTCTCTCTCTTTTTTAATGATGATCCAAAACCCTAATGACGGCTCCCTATTTATAAGAAAAAATAGGGGCAAAATCGAAATTACAAGTATGAAATTCCTTAACTATCATTAGTAAGATTACAAGGTAGATCCGGGTCCGCACAGCGGCAATAATAAGGTTCCACAACTCAACAGTAAGCCATCATTGTGTAGTTTTGTTAATTACGTCCATCTTTAAGATATCAATCATTTTTAAAGTTCAATTACCCAATGGAAAAATTCTAGGCCTGGTGCGCAGAGAACGAGATGAATAAAAATCAATGAAGTCTCAAATCATATGCAGCTCAAATTGATTAATTACCATCTAAGAGGCAATCAAAAGTAAGCCTCGAGCAATCTTTGAAAGAAGTGAACGACGTCCAATGCCTCAAAGAATAAACCAGTAGTTACAAGTTCACGTTATCAGTTTGGTAATTCTGATGTTTGTAAACCTCAACCAGAACTAGAATACTACATATACAAGTTTACTGGTTATGAAATTGCAGCTTATTACTACCACGACCACAAAAGTGCATCTAACTTAATACTGTGCACTCAAGTTACCTTGACTTCGTTTCGTGACCTCATCCACCTTCAAATATAGATTATTAGTTTTATTAATTTACTTAATTCTTTACCTGTTTATTCCTTTAGATATTTGTGCATGTTTAATTCTTTTTTGCTTTTTTCGGTAGAGGCGGGGGATGTCAGAAAAGCTAACAATAAACTTGGCCACTGTATTTTCATTCTTATTCGAGCTTTTGCCTCCCATCATAAAATGGAAATTCTTTCCATTAGACCCCACCAGACACACAAACATGCAAAGCAAACATAAACCATGAAAGCAGTTTCAAAATACTACATACCCTTTCAAGAATATACTGTTCGTCAGTGGGTAATCGCTTGTTTGTGTTGCATCTCCCAGTGACTATTTCAATAATAAGAACACCAAAACTGTAAATATCAGCCTTGCATGTCACCTTGCCTACAATCGCATACTCTGGTGCCAAATAACCTCTGCAACAACAGATAGATATTCACAGTATGTGTATTTGGGATATCATCACATGAATAAAGAGTAACCATCATATCATATTATTCATCATCAACAAGGTAACTATCAAATCACAATCTATCAAAAGCATCAGAAATAACAGAGGAGAAACGATTGAAATCCAAATCTAGAAGGCAATATGTTTTCAAATCAAATCCTTAATGAACTCCAAATTTATGATTAAAAGAGGAAAATGCAAACTTTGAACAGTTCAAGAAGATTTTGCAACTTACAAAGTTCCTGCAACAAGTGTACTGACATGAGTCATTTCAGGAGGGATGAGCTTTGCAAGACCGAAATCTGAAATTTTAGGAGTTAAATCTTTGTCGAGAAGAATATTGCTTGCTTTGATATCGCGGTGGACAATGTGAGGTTTCATTTCCTCGTGAAGATAGGCGAGTCCCTTTGCAACTCCAATGCAAATTTTAACCCGTGTTCGCCAGCTAAACTGGATTCGGCTGTGACCCTTGCCTAAAGCAGGATGTCAAAAGATCATCGGATAATTTCATTTTGACAATAACATTTAAATGAAAGTCTCTTAGCATAGTGAGAAACAATCATCGAAACAAACTTTTGAAGTGAGACCAGAATTTATATTTCACACGAGGCATCTTAATTCTGGTGTCTATTATCTGGGAGACACACAAAACACAACACTTGTTCCTGTTTGGCTAAGCTTGAAACATATACTTATAAAGTAAATAAGTATAATTTCAAACAAATATTCTTTTTGTTGGTCAAAATTGGAAAAAGATAGTGTGAAAGTAACCTCTACGTTGCTGTCAAAATAAGTAACTATATTACTTATAAGCAGAGAAAAGCAACTTATCCAAACACGTTGGAAACAGAAAGTTACTTAGGTAACTTTAAGTAACTTATTTCCGATGTCCTGAATTGTCTTAGCCAAACATGCGTGCTCAACACTTACTTCATCTCATATTTGCTCCAAGTACTTGGGGGAACTTTTTGGACACCATTTATGTATCAACAAAAATTAGACCAGCCAGTCAGAAAAGTTAATTCAATAAAAAACAGGAAAGTAGGGATACCAAGAAGTGTTTCTGCTAGGCTATTATTCTCGAGATAGTTGTAAACAAGAATTCTTTGATGGCCTTCCACACAACAACCATAGAGCTTAACTAAATTTTCGTGCTCTACATCCGAGATCACTCGAATCTCTGTCAAAAACTCCTTTACTCCTTGACTTGATTCTGAAGAGAGAACCTTAATTGCTGCAATCATCCCAGTCTTAAGTTTTCCCTACTTATGCAAGATTTTTTTTTTTTTTTGGTTAAGAATCAGAAGTCAGTCTCCAAACTAAAAAATAATAACTAACTATGATTTTATACGAGGAAAAAAAGTGAAAGAGAAACTTTGGTTACCTTATAAACAGAACCAAATCCTCCCTCCCCAATTTTATTGGTTTGACTAAAATCATGAGTAGCAATTCTCAGTTCCTTGTAGGAGTAAAGATTGACATTGTGGACTCTAGAGAGCTCTGTTTGTAATTCAACTTTGTTAGGATTGTCTATGCAGAACAAATAGGTTGATAGAAATAAAATTTCTGCATAGCTTGTTCAAGCATTTGCAAAGGCTGCTGAAGAAAAATATACTTGAGACAAATAATATTGACCATTTCAAAAGATTTGCCACATTCATTTAGATATAAAATTTGGGGTTTACCATCATAATCATTGAGCTCAGGTGAATGCCTTGTTGCCGAATCCAATTTTCTACAACATAAGAAAGACAAGCAAGTCATAACTGTAGGATCTACCACCGGTTCTCTCCACTAAAACTACGTGGAATGCTTCAAAGCAAAAGAATGCAGAGCCTGCCATATCAGATCAAGCAAACCATGTTTAATTGCGCAATCATAATCATATTTCATAAGAACCCTATTTACTTAGGTCTCTAATTAAGATAAGATTGTGGAACAATGCATTAGAAAAACATTGCAAATTGAACTTTGTGCACATTGAGTAAAGCAACAGAAGAGTTTACATAATGGATAATTGCACCCCAATTAGTTCGGTATAAAGATCCATGTTGCTAACACGGGGCTAAAGTCAGGTTAGTCGGATATCAGATACACATCTCTTCAAGAGCTTCTGTATTTTTGTTAATTGATTTATGTAGTTGAAATGCTAACGTTCTTGAAATGGGTATTTCACCTATGACGAAGAACACTGTTTCATAGGGAAAATGCACGAAACATCAATCTTTTTTTAGGCATGACTGATTTTCAGGTGACACAAACTAGCATAGAAAGATCATTTTTGAAAAAATAATAATAATAATAATAATAATAATAATAATAATAATAATAATAATAATTAATTATAATAACGCCAGCTCCAACATGAGGCAAAGGTTCATGCGATGTAACATCCAAGCTGGGAGACTATCACTACTGGTACATACATTTAAAGAGAAACAACAGAATTACAGAACTAACAGGAAAATAATAATCACAAAATTACATAATCATCATCCAATATGCTTCGTTTAATCAACTAGGTTCGTGTTCCAACTTGCTCTATAAAATCATTTCAGCAGATCCATAAGACCAAAAAAATTAAATAACCCAGAACATCTAATCGAAATAACATCAAGAAATTAAACAATTATACAAACAAAGTGTCAAAAGAACCCCGGATGAGAAAAATACCTCAAAAGCTCAGAAAATCCAGGAAATTTCTAGAGAGAGAGAGACAGATGCAGGTATGAAAAAATCGTAGGATTGTTGAATCCCTGATTGGAAGAGTGATCGAAAAAGTCAGTAACGAAACGCGTAAACTCTCGGAAATTTCACATTTAAAAATAATGGGTTTTTATTTTTAAGTAATCTTTGGGTAAAAAAAAATTCAAATGCCAGCCACAGCCAGAGAAGATTTGTACAAGGAAAATGGCGGCGACTTTTGACATGTGGCTGGGGTAGGTAGAGAAAAAGTCGGTAGCGCGCGAAGTCAACCACGGCCATAAGCCATGAATAGTCTCTGTTTCTTCTGTTTTGTTACCGTTTTTTTTTTTCTAATCAAAATTTCCCAACAATATTTTATGGGAAAATTACAAAAAAAAATTCCTACTTATCAAAATTAATATTCAAATCACGCAACTAATTTCATTTTTTTTAAATCAGATATTTATTTAATTATTATAAATTAATATTTTAATATTAATAACAATATAAATTAATTTATATACACACCCATACACTATCTACCACATCCAAACCCTAATTATTTCCCTTTATCTTCTCTCTCTGTGTATACCTATCTATTCTCTCTTTCCCCCAACCTCTCTCTACGACTCTACTAGCCGGTGAGAACGAAGAGGTTTCTCTCTTCCCAGCCTCTCTCTTTGTCTTTCCACCCAAACCTCCGAGTGAAGAGGCGTGCTGCGCGATGACGCCCTGTAGCAGCGACGTTGAGCACGCAACGTTGTGAGCTCTACCGTTTGCAATGGTGTCGAACGGTAGTGGCGAGACTGCTGCAAACTCGCAGCAACGTTGTTTGGCGGTGCACCAGCCATCGCAGCAGAAAAATATGGGGAGAGGTTTGGGGCATTTTGGTCGCTGACAGAAGACAAAATTTGGGGAGGGAGTTTGGGGTTTTTAGGGATTTCTTTCTCCTTCGATTTGATTTGCTTGGCCGGAGCCGCTGTGTAGAGGCGTCTTCTTTGTTGGAGTGGAGAAATCTGGTGGTGGTTTTGGTATTGTGCTGGTGTTAGTGGTTGTGTTGTGGTGGTTTTGAGGTTGTTTTGTTTTTTGTTTCTATTTCAGATTGTGAGATGGTGGTGGCGGAGGCGAGGTGATGGTCTTGTGATGGTGAGATGGTGAAGGCAATTACTATGGTTGTGGATCGAATGTTGCAATGGTTGTAGTGGTGTGTCCGTAATAATTTTGAATTTGATTATTAGTGGTGGTTGGATGATGGTGGTTGTGATGTTGGCGGTTTGATATGGTGGTAGTGGTTGGGTAGCGGCGATGTTTGGCTACGGATGGGTTTACTGTCGGGATGTGGTGGTGACGACGATGTTGGTTGTAGATGGTTTTAAGGTCGGGATGTGGCGGCAGTGGTGTGACGGTGGTGGTTTTGATGATGTGATGGGTGGCAGTGGTGAGGCGACGGTGGATCTTCTTGTTGGCGGTGGTGGTGGTTTTGAAGCTGAAAGTGGTAGTTTGTTGGAGGTGGTGACAGTGGTACTTGGAGGTTGTGGCGTTGGTTTGTTTGAGATGGTGATGTTGCTATTGGGCAGCGACGGTAGTGGTGGTGCTGCGGGAGGTAGTGGCGAGGTAATTGTCGCAAACGTTTTGTGGTGATCACAGATTATTTGGTTGATTGTGACCATCAAATTGGTTAACCTATAACCAATAAATAATATGTGACCAATAAAAAAAAAATTGTGACCAAAAAATAATATGTGACATAAAAAATTGTTAATTTGTGACCGTAATTTGATAATTTGTGATTGTATAATAAGTTGTGACTTATAATATTTATGATTTGTGATCGATAAATAAATAAATTGTGACTTTTAAATTTTTAATTTGTGATCGATAAAAAAAATGTGACATTTAAATTTTTTGAATTGTGATCATAAATTAATTTTGTGACCAAAAATAATATGTGATTAATTAAATGGTTAATTTGTGACCAATTTGTATAGATCTGTGACATTAATATATTTAATTAATTAAATATAGAATTAATTAATTAAATCATAATAATATTTAATAAAATTCTAATTTTTAAATTTAAAACTTTTATCCTTAATTTTGAAATGGGTGATACTTAATCCCTTACTTATGTAATTGTGGAAATTACATAGAACCAGATTTTTCAAATTTCAATTTCAAAAATTAGATTTAAAGTTTATTTATATAAAAATAAAATGAAATTTTGATATTTTAATTTAATAACCCTACCAAATTTTTTAAAACCCTAATCATTTTAAAATTTTCTCTCACTCTCTCTCTCTCTCTCTCTCTCTCTCTCTCTCTCTCTAAATCTCTTCATTTTCTCTCTATATTTCCATTCCCACTTCTCTCCTTACTGTGCCACCACTGGAGCACCATCCGCACTGGGCTCATGACGCCGAACGGTCAACATCTCCGATGCGCAACGAAACATAGCAGAAAGTCGATAGAGAAGAGGAAGACGAAGCCCGATAAAGGTAAGGTCAATCATAAAGTCGGCAGAGAAGAGAAAGAAGAAGAAGACGGCTTGAGAAACAGCTAGAGGTGGTTGGAGTAGAGTCGATGGAAGCCGCCAAGCGCCGAACAACGACTCGGAACTGTAGAGGACTGCGGTTGCCAGAGGTGGCTGGAGTAGAGTCGGCCGAAAGATTACTCAGAGCTGTAGATGAGTGCGGTTGTAGTACTTGGTGTAGATGAACTCCCAGAGCTGCTCGTCTTGCACCGTGGGTGTGGTGGTGTTGAGGCATGGTGGTAGATCTGGCGATGGTGTCGTGATTACTATGGTTGTGGTGGTGGTGATGAGGTTGTTGTGGCGGGTTGAGTCTAGCGGTGTTGTGGTTGATGCGGCGGTGGTGGTTATTGTTGATATAGGTGGTGGTGGTGGTGGTGGTGGTGGTGGTGGTGGTGATTATTGTTGATACAGTGGGTGCTGGTGCTGGTGCTGGTGGCAAATTTGGAGATTTTTTTGGTAGGTTGTGGTTGTA
>CAIGRN010074361.1:0-10495 GCA_903798345.1 Fraxinus anomala
CTAATATAATTAAATTAAATATGTTGCCATTAAATAGAAAAATCGTTGATTTTCCTAATCTCCTAAATATTTAGAAACAAATATATCATTTGATTAATCCATAATATCGAAGATGAGAGAGAGAGCATTATGGGAAATATATGAGAAACAAATAATGCAGTTATTAAACTACAATTTGCATGACAAACTGGACAAACCAGATGTTAGAAACAAAAAGAATGCTTCTGAAAGCATTAGGAGCGGTCTAAAAAAATTGAATTGGATTTTAAGCCACTAAGTTGGATATTCAAACCTCAAAATTGATATGATGAAATGGAAAGAACCATTTCAGTTAGAAATTATAGAGTGCCGATTAGATGCTAAAGCAGAACTATTGCCACATTGATGGGATGTCGAGTGACACCACTTGTGTGGTTAGGGACGGAGTTAGAATAAAAGAATTGTGAGAGTAATTTTTACAAAATTTTATTTGTAGAGGTAAAAATGACAAACTATAAGAGTCATTTTGATAGGTAAATATGGAAATGAATTTCAATTTCATGTTAATTGGAATATAAAAATTCATTAAACCAATAGAAATTCGTTTTCGATGAAAACAAAGAAAATGCAATTTAAAGTAGTTGTACCTTGAAATTCGATTTTCATTTTCACGTTGCAATCAAACGACAAAAATAGAATTCATTTTTCTCGGATGTAATATTTTTTATGGAATTCATTGCAATCAAATATGACCTAAAGTTTTTTAAAAAATCTTGAAACATTTTTGGCAAAATTTGAAATTTAGTGTAGAACCCCATTGTCAGCACACTAAATTCGTGCCAGTGCTCGGTTTCGGAGGACACATCTTGATGATTGAATGATATAAGTTGAATCACGTGTTAGAGATGTCTAACTTAAAAACGATACATGAAAATGCATTTTACCCGATGATGTATGGAAACGTATGAAGCATTATTTTACATATGAAAAATACAGGAGCCCGATGAGTTGTTTTGGTGGGCATTGGACTCGTTTTTTAACGTATAGTAAATCTATGACCCCCAAAACCAAAACTTCTTACAACAAAAGTTTATGGGACGGATGTTGAACATCGGGGTTGAGCACGAATTGTCGTGACAAGAAGTTAAAGAGCCAAGAGCAGCCTATGAAATTTCGCAATATAATAATTGATATTTTTAACAAATCCCAATAGGGACAAACTTTGCAGAATCACACTGTTCATGTGAGTGTTACAAATGCTTAATCTTTTCGTAAATTAAGGAACTTCACTCTTGCTCACTTAAAAGCAGTTAGCATATGAATTCTAGTAAGAAACGCATGCACAAACACACAATTTCATTTGGGATGCTTGAAATTGAACTTCTGAAATTAAAGTTCATGAATATTCATTTAAAATGGAAATAAAAAGTTTGTAATTCTAGTTTACGGCTCCAATTCTTTGGTACCATTGGAATTCGAGAAACATTGTTCCGTAATTTTCCGTTGAAATCAATCCGCATTAGGTCAGCTTTGGATCAGCAAAACGCCAGGTAAAATGGCTTGTATTGTCTCTTTGTAAGGTTTTTATGTTGACGTTTTTATTTGATGCACATCGTGTGCTCGATAAAATACCTGGCTCGCATGGTTTCTTCCTCCATTGCGCGCTCGCACACATATATATATTATTTGTTTCAGTTTGTAACCTAGTAGGCATAACATGAAACTTGATTGTAGTTTTGAAAACAATTATAATTATTTAAGAGTGCTGCTAATGGAGAAAATGAATCATGTCTATACATGAAGCACATGTTGAAGTCAAGATTTAAATGATAGAACACAGAAGTTGTAGTACTCGGGGACATATTTCTTTTCAAAATGTTACTATGATTAAATTTAATAAGGATATGCTAACCATGCCACTGAAGTAGCTATTATTTGGCCACCCTAATATATATATGATGTATGATATCTCCTATTATATTAGCAAAAATCTCTAGGATCTTCCTACTTGTGGAACTTGATAGGACAGAATGAAATCCATACGTGTTGATACACCAAACGTTGGGCCTCACAGCATTGACTCATTTATGGCAGGAAAGGGGACTGGTGGAAAGGGACCAAGCAACATTTAAACTCTGTAAGGACCTCATTTTTGCATATCACATCTTTGGATTCTAATAGCAGCTGCAGGCAACTGTTCTAATGTCTTTTTCTCCATTTTCTTCTTTAGTTCATCCTCAATTGCAGCCTAATGTAGCTAACATGTCGCTTCTCGACACTATTATATTCTATGTTAGTGCTCTCTCTTCCTTGTACACAGGCACACACTAATTTCCAGTATATTTGGTTGCATGGGAGTGGAATTTGCAAAATATTTGAATCGAAACTTTTCTAATTCTAATTTATAAAGCGCCAATTTCATGGTACCAAGTGCTTTTGACATGCATTCTGGTCTGATCAAGCGTTCTTTTCTTTTGGTTGGATTACTGATAACTATATTTTGTAACTCAGATAATACATTTAGTGGATAAATTCGGAGCATGGCATCGATTACCAGTGCTTTTGGGGTTGGCTTACCTTGGAATGAGAAGGCACTTGCATCAGCGGTACAACCTCTTGCATGTTGGAGGAAGCAAAGGCCAGAAATATGACACTGGAGAGTTCTCATATCGAACAGCTGATGGGAAGTGCAATCATCCTCTTAATGATCTTGTAGGAAGCGAAGGTACCTTTTTTGGTCGGAACATGCCTCCAGCGACTTCATGTTATGGGGTAATATTGACGCCTTGGCTTTGTTCCATTTATTTGAACACCGTTTGATATTGCGCCAATTGTTGTTTTGTTCAGTAAGCAATGGGGCTTCTACAAGTTCAGCCAGTAGGAAAGAAGTTAAAAAATCAGCTGTTATGAGAAAATAATTTGAACAGCTGGAGAAACAAAAGAATTCCTGATAAATACAATTGAACTGAGTGAATCCAACACAAGCCTTTTGCTCCTGGAGAGACCAGTTGAAAACTTAGATTAGCCAATTCTTAATTTTTTTATTTTATGTATTCTTTTACTTTCTACCCTACATTTAATGGGAACAAGGCTTAGTTTAGTATGTTATTCTTTTTTCCTTTCAAATGCTTTTGGCATCTTACTCTTTATCAAAACACTGCTCATATAGGTTCCCAATTAACAAGACTGAAACATTTCATGTAATATTATGAGACAATTAGTTCGATTATAGTCACTTGTACACCAGAACATAAAAAGTATAATTAGTTTCACGTGAGATGTATTTGTGATTCTTTAATATTCAGTTCTTTAATAGAATCAACTAGGAATTGAAGAGTTCCCATAACTTTACTGTGCAACTAGTTCTTAGAGACAGGAAGGACCTCGGGTGAGCGTTTTTGCTGATTGATTTCCGTTCTCATCTCATAATTGTAACATTTTCAACAAACAGATGGCTAGTAAATACTATATTGATTAAGGTTTAAAGGATGTATCTTTATGTTTTAAACATATCTCGAATCAATAGTTTCTGAGGAAGCTAAAAAAAAATTAATTTACTAAATTTTCAAGGAAGCTAATATGCGATTGGCTTGGCATAATTATATTCTGTTCTACCTTCAACAAACATAAAGTGATCTCGAGGGAAGGGGGGACTACTACATGTAAACCTTCAAATCCTCTGCTTATGTAGTTTAAAATCTTTTACGCCTATATTTAATATATCATGTATGAAACATTAGCAGCGTGGGTACTTGTATTCTATTAGATATCTTTTGTAAATTGTGGTAAGTTGAGTTCTTCACATTTTGTGGTACAGTTGTTGGAACCTCACCCATCTATTATAGCCACAAAGCTCTTGGAGAGGAGAAAATTTGTAGATTGTGGGAAGCAATTCAACATGATAGCATGTTCATGGATACAACTCATGATACATGACTGGATTGATCATATGGAGGACACCGAACAGGTACTTAATCGTCTCTTTTTCTTGGCTGCGATCTATTGCTGCTGAAAATTCAATGAGATTATGGACTAGGATAGACCATAAGTATGGTTGGTCTGTGGGAAGGTCTAGAAAGTATAGGAACCCAAAGCTCCCCTGATTGTTTTTCACCTGGAAACCTTAATACTTATTCCTGACATATGTGAATTTTTTTGAAAAAATGTTCTCTAAATGATTGGAAGTTGGATGGCTCTTAAAATTGGGTTAGATTTGATTCACTTACTTTGTATCTGAGCATACTCTCTTTGCTTAGAAAAGTGGTGTTCATCTTCTGTAATCTAATGCCAGGTGGAGATTAGAGCTCCCGATGAAGTTGCTGAAGGGTGTCCTTTGAAGTCTTTCAAGTTCTATAAGAATAAAAAAGTTCAGACTGGTTCACCTAAGCCAGAGACTGGGTTTCTGAATTCAAGGACTCCATGGTGGTGAGTGCTTGTAACAATAGCTTTCTACAATACCGAGGTATATTGTAGAGCAAATATTATGGTAAAGAAACTAGATAATTTTGAGTTATGCAACAGGTGCCACTTTAATAGAAAATGCAGTGTCATATGAATCCTAGATGATATAGGAAAATGACAAGCAAAGTCAAACTTATAGCAACTTTTTTACCCTTCCAAGAGAACTTCATTTTTGAGTTATACTGGTTACCTTTCGCGTATTCTTGACTTTTTTTTTTAGCAGAAGAGTTAGTGTTAGAAGCTTGTTTTATGCTGTTTTTAATATTATATATTCGGAAGTGTGAAAGAAATAAGCTTCAGAAATGTAAAAGTGAGAACAATTAAAGATGTAATTTACCCATACTTGTGTTCACTTCAGTATTTCCTACTTACGTATCTCTTACTTGATCAGGGATGGGAGTGTTATTTATGGAAATAACATTGATGGCATGATTAAAGTGAGAACATTTAAAGATGGGAAGCTAAACATATCAAGAGATGGACTTCTTGAACATGATGAGAAGGGCATTCCAATCTCCGGAGATGTTCGAAACTGTTGGGCAGGCTTCTCCCTTTTGCAGGCCTTGTTTGTTAAAGAGCATAACATTGTTTGTGATATGCTCAAAGTAAGTTCTAACTTTTTTGTTGGTAGAACATTTTGTGTGTGTGTGTGTGTGTGTGAGAGAGAGAGAGAGAGCGCTGTTACAAATTTGTAGGGCAACAAATTTAGCAAAGAATTAAAGAGCTATATTACTGAGCACTGAATACACGGTGATAAATATCCATGAGTATTCTAGAAGCGCTCTCCAGATCTACTGAGAAGTGCTCTCTAGATCTACTGAGAAAGCTCGACACCATATATTTTCTCTCTGTTTATGTTATTCTTAAATATTTCTCTCACATTGAATTTGAGATTAGAGTCTCTCCATTTTCAAGTATGCTAAATTTGCATAATCTTTTGAGAATGACATTAAATGAAGAGATACCTAAGCCATTGGAAAGGAAAAAGATTATATGTAAAAATCTGAAAAGTTCATGTTTAAGAATTTGGGAGAGCTTTTATGTAGCGCCAAATTATTTGGATTCCTCAAATCTCTAACTGATCCTCATGTTCTGCATGAAATGGCTGTATAACTAATTCTACGTCTTTGTTCTTATGAACATAATTTTTTCTTTCTTTAACAGGTTCAATTTATCATCTAATGATGTAGTCCAGTACATTAAAGAATTTTTTTCCATGAGGATCTTTACCTTGTTTATAAGGAAACTCCTAAATGATGATCAACAGAAAGATTGACAAGAAAAGGCCTGTACAACCATTAGAGAAAACTTTCTCATGTACTTTTAAAGAAGATATCTTCAAGATCTTTTTGAAATTATATGATTATTCCATTTAATTGATGTTGTTGGGGCTTCTAAATGTACTCCAGGAACATTACCCAGAATTTGATGATGAGAAGCTCTACCGACATGCAAGATTGGTGACTTCAGCTGTTATTGCTAAAATACGTACCATTGATTGGACAGTTGAACTCCTCAAGACTGATACTCTGTTGGCAGGAATGAGGATAAACTGGTAAGACAGTTCAATGCATTTATTAGTTTTAGCACCGGATTTAAAGGTCCTAAGTCCACATACATCATCTATAAGTTATCAGTACCATCATGTCTTAGCATTGAATCAGAAAATTTCAGAGCTTATGGATTAAATTTGATTTTCTCTGAAACCCAATTAATAAATAAAATTTCCTGCAGGTATGGGTTTTTGGGGAAGAAAATCAAGGACTTAATTGGGCATAAGTTTGGACCAGTTTGTAGTGGACTAGTCGGTCTAAGAAGGCCTAGAGATCATGGAATTCCTTATTCATTGACTGAAGAATTTGTTAGTGTATATAGAATGCACTCACTTCTACCGGACAAAGTCATCCTCTTGGACATAAAATCAGCAACATCAGATAACAGAAGTCCACCAGTTCAGGAAGAGTATGATTCTCTCTTCATGATCTATACAACTGTCATTTAACATTGTGACCTGGTATATAAAAATTATTTTTAAATATTATTTACAAAAAAAGTTAATCTGCAACGTCTATATTGTCAGTGATAGCAAAACATAAACTGAACAAGTTGGGGAAATTGTAGTAGTTGGATATACATGGAGAAACAAAGAGGACAAACACAAAAAATAACTAGTGACGTCAGTTATTGGTAGTGACTTCCCATTATCTACCAGCTGGTAAATGATGTAGTTATGTTATAAAGAGCTAGTACAAAGAGAGAATTTTAATCAGGCGACAAATTTATTGACAGGCAAAAAAAGTTGTCTTCACTTGTAGGGGATGATAATTCCTTACTAGTGATGCAGAATTCATTATTATCAAGATGACAGTTGAAAAGATTTGGTATACCAAAGGTCATGGTGTTTATGTGAGTGTACATAGGATCATTGAGTTATTGATGCTTTTGCAGTGATCTTGTAAACAAAATAACCGTTTACACTCTACACCCTTAACGTAACTTCATCTCAAACTGAAGACAACTTCAACCTTCATACTTCTTTGAACAGAACTTGAAAGTATCGTCTTTGTACTTCTTGATTTTAGGTGGACAATAAATTTCAAATTAACAATAATAACAACATAAGCCTTAATCCTAATAACTTGAGTTCGACTATATCTAAAGCTGCTTCTGCTGAAAGGTCTAGTGAAACTAATTCCTTAGAGCCAGCTTAATCATGTTAATTTTGATCACCTCTTCATCTATGAACTTATTCTAAATAAAAAATACACTAATTTAGAATGCTTGCATAATTTCTAATACAGAGGTTTTGATCAGGGTGCCTATGTGGGAAATGATTGGGAAACAAGGAGAGAGGCGATTTACCGAAATTGGCATGGAGCAGATGCTCATATCAATGGGCCATCAGTCATGTGGGGCCATCACATTATGGAATTATCCATCATGGATGAGAAACCTTGTAGCTCATGACGTCGATGGAGAAGATAGACCTGATCGAGTTGACATGGCTGCCTTAGAAAGTATGTTTAGTAGCTCTAATAAATCTTTCAATTACTAGGAGTTTCAATCTGTTTACTACATATTATGTGCAGCATATTTCCTTTCGCTTCTAATGGAGAAGTAAAAGTTAATATGGTGTTTGATTAGTTTATAGAGATAGAGAAAGGAATGTTGCACGGTACAATGAGTTCAGAAGGAATATGCTGTTGATTCCAATTAGCACGTGGGAAGATTTGACTGATGATGAAGAAGTAATTGAAGCGTTATACGAAATCTATGGAAATGATGTTGAGAAGCTGGATCTCCAGGTGGGTTTACATGCAGAGAAGAAAATAAAAGGCTTTGCCATCAGTGAAACAGCTTTCTCTATATTTCTGTTTATTGCATCAAGGTAAGCTGATAAATTTAGTCGTAATATATGATGCCTATTACATGTTAAGCAGGATAATTCCATACGAAATTGGTTTATTGAATATTCTTATTTTTGGATTCGATACGAAGCAAATTTATGAGAGTTTTAACATTCAAAATCCAGTGTGGAAATAACAGTTTAACAATATATGTTCATCTTCCTTACAATACAATATGATGTACCAGGAGGCTGGAGGCTGATCGTTTCTTCACAACAAATTTTAACTCAAGGACCTACACAGAGAAAGGCTTAGAGTGGGTTAACAAGACAGAAACTCTGAAAGCTGTCATTGATCGACACTTTCCCGATATGACAGAAAAATGGATGAGATGCTCAAGCGCATTCTCCTTATGGAGTTCGGATCCAACCCCGAGAAACTATATACCTCTATATCTGAGACCAGCATCAGCATGTTATGTCCTCATGGGCATTTTGGCATGTTTTTTCCTCATTGGCCGTTTCCAGTAAAAACTTCCTTTCTGTAAATTTGTCCATGCTTGAGATGATACATCTCTTAAATAGTGTGGCAAGAGTTTTAGTGCAATAAATCAGTGTTTTGCTCATGTTTATATATAATCTCGACTCTTTTTATCCACACATTTCGAGTAGTTCATAAGTACTATTTACTTATTTATCACTCATTTCTATATATTTATAATTTAAACAATTTATAAACACTTCCCAAATATGCTAATAAACAACCGAATTCAGATAAACTGCTTACATAGATTGCGAAACTAATATTTTCCGGGAAATTCAAATCGTTGTCCATGTCATCGATATAGTCTTAAGTAATTTATAATACCCTGTTTGTTTGCTATGCTCCACTCAACAGCAGTGATTGTACCAATAACTTTTATCATTTGTATGCGTTTTTTTTTTTCTTGATACCGTAGAGGACAAGCTTTCATGCACAGGTCGTCATCGTTTTGGGCAGCAAGGTGAAAAGGCTCCAAGTAGGCAGTTAAAAAAAAAAAAAAAATTCGAGTAAGATTGAATTCATAATGTTTCTTTAAAATAATTTTGCTCCATTTAGTGCAGAATGACTCGAACAATTGTCTTCCAAGGATTTTTCGTTTGTATAGAAGCGAACCCTTGAACCAATAAACAAAATTTATGGCTTTATCACTAAACATAGATATGAGCATTGGTGCAATATAACTTTTTTTCCTGAAAAGGAAGAATTTATTTGTTAAATAGAGGGAATTGAAAATGGAGTTTTGATTTTGTAAAAATGACGCAGATTTTATTATGTGTGTCATGTCGTGGCCATTAATACAATATGTTACATTTTGTGACTAAGATTGAAATGATGATTTCCAAATATATATATATATATATATATATATATATGAAATGTTGAATTTTGATTAAAAATAACAAAGCACAAGTTACTTGTGCGATACATTATTATTATAATTTTTTTTAATAAAAAGTAACAATATTATCTTTTATAAATCATTCTTATTTCAATTTTTGAATAACACGTCTCTTTTAACTACTTTTCGTTCTCATGTTAGCATAAATGATAGTGATAATGCTTAATATATGCTTATATACTTTCTTCCACCTTATTGCTCCTTTAACACTAACGTAATAACTAAAATATCATTTCAAAACTTCTAACTAAAATAATAAAATATTATTTAGACTATCCATTCAAAAATATATCAAAAGATACTCTATTTTTAGATATTCAAAATACATTTACATACGGCAAAGTAATGAGCACAATCATAATAGTATTTTAATAAAAAAAAAAAAAAAATTTTGACTAGGAATCAATCACTATATAAAAAATATAACAAAAACACTTAAAAGTAAGGTCTCCATAGTGTTCTCGTTTAACTTATTTTTTGTCAACTCTCTATTAAAGCAAAAAGGATAAAATTATATATAATCGAATATTTGAAAATTTTAATCACATTATTTATCAAGGAAGAAAGCATTTCTCTCAAAAATATCAAATTTCTAAGTACTCGTTCAAGATGAAAACACAACTAGAATCTCTCTGTGTTCATAATATAATTATTTAAATCAATTAAATATTGAAGTATTTTTTGTTTTTTTAAGAATTAAGCCCATGTTTAGTACATATTAAAATTTTCATTTTCATTCTTCTACTCATTTTCAACCACACATTCTTCAATAAAATAATATTTTACATCACATCAATAACTTTTCCTCTTTTTCAACCACACATTCTCCATCAATTTACTATTTCAGAATACATTCTTCCAAAATAATGTGGCACAAACACACCCTAATGGTCCAATGAGTAGTTGTTAGGGATTTAGATAAAAGTGTTAAAATGGTATGTTACACATTACATTAAAGGAAAGTTTGTAAGAATACTTTAAACATTATCACTATTCATTATTTATTAATAATATTATTTAGTACCATTGGTGACAACCGCCCGTTTAGGTGGCGATTACATATATTAAATGAAAAATTCATTTAAATATAAGGTTACACGATTCATTTAGTTGAACTTATCAAGTATGATCACCAAAATGAGTAATTTAACACTATTTATGCTAGATAACATCATTCAATATACTAACATGTAAAAGAAGAATAATACTACTTGTACATAATAGAGTAACATAATAGTTTGCATACAGATGAGGTATCAAAAAGAGA
>CAIGRN010074365.1:0-14104 GCA_903798345.1 Fraxinus anomala
TCTTCTTCTTCGGGCACATTTGGCACAATGTTAGAACCTCGTTAAGAGATGTTTTTGCCAGTATTGACGAGAAAAATGCTATCAATAAAAAAAGGAAGTGGAATTTGCTTTTTATTTATCTAGTACGTGTGTCTCCTATTTTGGGTACTTCATTTACATTAGTTTCCAACAATTAATATTATTCTTGTTTATGTGAGAAGGAAATTGATCTGTTTATTTTTCATTATCTGGTGAAGTTCTTGAAGAATACATTTAATTTTGGAATATGGGTTCTTGTTTTTGTTGGTTTGTTTTGGACGTCATAGCTAAACCAAGACCCTTAATATTATAGTTGAGGTGAAAATAGAATTTTATTTTTTATTTTTTTATTGCGGGTGTGTGTTTCTTTCATGTTCTTTGTTCTGTTTCTCAATCGTAGCTCATTCCGGTTTATCGTGGTCTGTTTCATTGTCATAGGACGAGGCTGGTGGCAGTTGCTACACAGAAATTTATTGCTGACGTGGCAACTGATGCTCTTCAGTATGTGCTTGTTTTCTTCTATTTGCTTATTCTGTTTTAAGATGAAAAGTAGGGCTTCGGTAATGTTCTAAGATTTTGTTATGCTTTTTTACTGGCATTTAACCATACATTATTTTTTGTTATGATTTTTTCTCTTGTATGTCAATGCAGGCAGTGCAAGGCAAGGCAGTCAGCTGTCGTCAAGGACAAAAGAGATAAGCAGCAAAAGGTAATGTAAATGTACTTCAATTTATCTCAAGTTGTTATGGGTAGGATTAACGCTTCCGTGTAACAGGATAAGCGACTCATATTGACAATGGAGGATCTTTCCAAGGCACTGCAGGAGGTAGATGTCATAATTTTTCTTTCCGTCATGTTACTGCAAGAATCCCATCTTTTGGCATGATATCAATTTTACCATTATTTCATAATATTTTGTATGTCCCGATGTTATTTTGAATGGAACTATAGAGGCTAATGACTTGCGGAATTACAAATAATATAGAAAAAAATGAGTAAATTCACTGTCAGATAAATGTTATTGTAGATCCGTGGTTCACTAGGACATGATTTAGATAAAGTGAGTCCTCAAATACATTTTCAAATTTACAACAAAGAATAATCAAAATTTCCAGATTGTAAACAGTTTGGATTCATGAGCGAATGGAAAGATGCTAACTGCTTGCTTGAAACTTTGCAGCTGAAATTACTTGTATACAGTTTCGAAAGATATTTTGGTGTTTTGAAAGAGGATACTTCTCTATTAAGTTTCGAAAGATATTTTGGTGTTTTGACAATTGTTTGTTTGATTCCAAGAAATGCATGCGGTTATATGCTAGTTTTATGTTTAACTTTGTATTATTATGCATCGTGAACAATACTCAACCATCGCAGCACCTGGTTTTGATGTTCATAACTACCTTTAGATGGTTCTCTGATCATTTTGGTATTATATATAAATTCCTTTTTTCTGATATTGTAACTTGATTTTTGTCATCTATGTTACTTGCAGTATGGTGTGAATGTCAAGCATCAAGATTATTTTGCTGACAGCCCTTCTGCTGGGTTAGATGCCGCCGCAAGAGACGAGTGAGTGTAGTGTGAGCTTATTTCTGTATGGTTCAACCAATTCAAAATTTGCGATGAAAATTAAACAAACAATTGCTTATGGAGTTCATTAATTTGATGTAATATGCTTATCTACACCAAGATGAATTCATGTTTAAGTTTGAGCAAGGTTTTACCTATCGCAAAAGCAGTAGTACTGATTCTAACTACCGTATGATGTTGATCCATGTATATACACAGATGAGCCGTCACTGAATTTAATTGTCTAGTCGGAGGTTGGTGTGTAGTACTGGAAACAATCATGCTACACAAATGGGCTCAAAAATAGGGAAGGCAGGTGTTGACGCATGATTGGACATTTTGAAAAATAAAAATAAAAACACCCAAACAGGTGTTGTCAATTCAGTCTGTTTTTTTCTTCATGTCTGAGCATGTTCAGTCATCGTTACTATACTGGAAATGACTTGAAAAGTTCATTACATGTTCAGTTCCGGAACGTAACTTGTAACATTATACAATATTCATTTTGTTGTTGTGAATGAATCATTTTGCCATGCAATAATTGTGATTACTGTTTTATCTATTTTTTGCAAAAAGTAGCTTCTAAACATGTTCAAGAGAGCAACTCCCACCCCCACCCAAAAAAAAAAAAAGTTTGTAAATAGTTTAAATTATAAATCGATAGAAATAATTGGTAGGTACTATTTGTGAGTAATGTGTGGACGAAAAGTAATTTGGTCGATTACAAATAAATAGGTGCCAAACATGCATTAAGATTCCATAGATCATCTACCATGCCCCCGTTTTCTAATGAAATTTCTATCATGAAATAACTCGTTTGTTGCAAAATGATATGGAAAACAAATCCCGGAAAAAGAGAATGAATATAGCGTCAAGAGCATGCTTTGTTAAGCTTAGCCAAACATATATAACTTAGATGTTACTTTTAAGTAACTTTTTTCCTTAATTTTTTGCCAAAAAAATAGGGGTAACTTTTTTGTTTAAAACTTGTTTAAAAGCAAGTCTTTGATTACTTCTCTTTTATCTTCTATTTTTTAGTCTTAACCAAAATGCACATAGAGCAAACAGGGAAAGAGCTCAAGTGTATGACGCATAGCAAGAAGATACAAACTAATCTACAGATATTAAACAGAAACGCCCTTTATAAAACATTATACATCAATTGCAAAACTTTCCTAATGCATTCATTTTCTATACAAGACAAACATTTACAGACAACATTAAGACAAATATTGATGAAGACATTGTTTTAAGTTTTGAAAATTAACAGGCTTCGACACGAATGAGTCCATACCATTTGCAAAACACTCGTCCGCACTTTCTGATAATGTATTCGCCGTCATCTGAAAATGTATTGACTAATTCATGAGTGGGTGAAAAAACTGAATGTCTCGTCAGATTTCTTGATTAGAAATCATAATTTGCAAACAAAGAAAAAATGCCAGTTCTAAGGGCCCGTGTGTCAAGGATTTTGTTTTTGCTTTTTGTAGAAGAAATTCATGAGGAAGCCACCTTGGGATAGCCTCCTCTAAAAACTCTTTCAACAAGACAAAGTACTTCCAGCTAAGAGCTCTTCTAAGACAAAACTGTTCCAACAAATTATTCAAATAATATCAAAAGTAGCTTCTTAGTCTCAGAAGTAGCTTTTAGCCTTTCAAAAACCATGTCAAAAGGGCCTTAACAGATGAAAATCAAGTGCTTACCGCTACGATAGGAATCCTCTTTCTATAACTTTTTAGCTCTCGTGAATTTGGTGAAGAACCTGCAGGAGGTGATTCAAGCTCGATTCCAGCCTTCACTGCATCGTTCCAACTACCAGTTTTCTCAAAGGATCGAATCAGTTTTGTGGCTTGAAGACCACCCATTATTGGCATACATACGTCCTGTAAATATTCCCCATTAAACATTGAAAGATGCACAATAATGGACATCAAAAATGCTGAAAATATCATTGAACATTAAAGTCTCTGGGCCTGAATTATAGGAGAGAATGTACAAACTAACTTAATGGGGTTGGGGAAGTCATCATTGCGACTAGTATGGAACAACATTTTTTACATCTGTTGTGATTTTTATATACGTACCATTAGAATGAGATCATAGCTCTTGCATTGAACTGCACGAACAGCTTCTGCTCCATTATTCACAACATCAATGCAGTGTCCTAATTGCTTCATCATTGACTTTGTTACCATAACATTAATCTTGTTATCTTCTACAAGAAGGATCTTAGCCTTCAACTCAGATTTTGGGATTTCTGGAGTGTTGCTCAAAGAACACTCAGAACTTCTATTCGACTGAGTCTGCATATTGCATGTTACTCCTTGAGAAACAATAACCTCTGAAGTTTCACCCTTACAGGAATTAGTGGAACGAGCATACAGAATGAAATGATCATCTCTTCTGCCAGGACACTGCACATGGTTTGCACTTGTACGTGGGCTGTCTGAATCTGAGCTATACCTCAATGAAGTTTCAGCTTCATATAATGTCTCAATAGAGCCACCTACTGAACCGACATCTTCAACGAAGCTATTCTCTTTAGAAGTAATGTTATAAGAGGGGAATGAATCGGAGTCCAACAATCCACTACATTTAGTCGAGGAATTAGATCCATAAATGGGTGGTGAGAATTTTTGGGTCCGTCCGGAGACTTGAGAAGAAAATAAAGAACCCAAAGTTCGAGGTGGGAACAGGAAAATGCCGGAATGTAAATCATCATCATTTGCATCGTCTGGGACATCATGGTTGGCCGTATCAGACGTTTCATCAGGATCATTGGAACTATCACACACTGGCGAAATCTTGTAAGGTAGTACAAACGTAAAAGTCGACCCATAGTGTTCTTTACTGGAGACGGTTAGATGACCACCCATGAGTTCAACCTGTTCATATACGAATAAAATTTACTATTTTTGAGAATACCTGCCGCAAGCTTCACCTTGGTGCACACTAATAAATAAGCCTACACTGTTGATACAACTCGACTCTCGTAATATAATTGAATTTAAACATATATACCCACAAAATAAAATAAAAAACTCACAATGAACATTTATTGAAGTGAAATTGCTTTCATAATTATACTTCGAATTACTATATGCAATATTTTAGACAAGTAAATTAGGACAAAGTGCAGCAGAAGGCCATGACAGATTACCAGTTGTTTACTGATTGCTAGGCCCAATCCCGTCCCACCATACTTTCGAGCAGTATCTGCGCCAACTTGCATGTACTTCTTAAACAAGGTGGGTATAGCATTTTCTATTGCACCAATATTGAGAAAGGTCATATCCATTATTAATATAGACATCCATCAATTACAGATCAAACAAGAATAATAACACTACCAATAGTATCTGCACTAAGACATTGCAACTGAGCTTAAAAATAAGTAAAAATAACCAGTAACTTTCTATTTCCTAACATGGTTTAGAAATGTTACTTTTTCTGTTCTTCTAAATAAAAAATTTATTTATTTTGAAAGTTACACTTACCTTACTATCAAAATAAATAGGGTTTTGCAACTTGTACACAGGCCCTCACAATAGGGGGCCCACGATTTTTTTATTGGGCGTGGGCCCCCCTATTGTGAGGGGGCTGTACATCAAGATGTCAACCCCGGTCTATAAGTAGCAAAACCCAAATTAATAACAAATGTCTATCCAATTTTAATCAATAAGGAGATTGTTTATTGTAAAACTTACTTATTTACTTGTAATAAACCTTTTTTTAGCTTAGCCAGACATGCCATAGATTTTTCAAAGCAAGTATTCAAGCAAATTAGAGTAAATACCAGGTATTCCAATCCCAGTATCATAGACATCACAGCATATCCACACAATTGTTTCTTGAGTATTGAGAAGGCTCTCTTTGTCTTCTTCCATCATTGTCCCATTTCTTACCGGGCCACTAGGTTCATTTTTAAGAGTATCACTTCCATAAGTATCTTCTCCATCTTTAGGTCTATGAGTATCAATTTGATCACCGATACTCTGAGACATTGATAAGCACTTATCTTCTTTCTTTATATTTGCTATAACTTTTGATTGATCTGAAGAAATCTTCTGATCAGATCCTTGTTTCATTGCACTAGGTGGCTCTGCTACGACATAAAGTTTTATACCAACCTTGCCTTCATGAGTAAACTTGATCGCATTGCTGTTAAACACAAAGTTTGAAAGTATTCATAAGCAATCAAAGGACACCAAATATTTACCTTTATATTTTTTCAGAATAGCAACAGTATGAAGAGTCAAGCAAGTCAAATAAGTCGAAAAGGACATGCAAAGATAGTTGATTGTAATCATGATTATAACAGCTTCAAAAATAAATAAACAAATAAAGGAGAGGCGGACTAGATCGGAATTTTCAAGGCTTATAACAACGTTGAGCTGAATGGATATGTTCGAAAGTAAACCATCAATATCTTCTTTTAGTAGGGATCACAATTCTTACCCTTCAATGATGGACGAATTACTGAAACTAAACTTCTATTAAATTTATTGTGAAAATTCAATCAAACAGGTTATGGTCCCAAAAACTTCGATTGTTTTAAATCCAATCAATTGAGCTATTCTCTATTTAGAAAAATAATTATACTTCACCTAACAAAAATGTGAGACACTTGCATATATTGAATGTATGCTGCCATATGCTACAAAGAAATTTTTAGGCCATTGAGTACCTGATCAAGTTGGTGAGGATTTGCCGAATCCTTAGGACATCTCCAATAACCTGGAACCGAAATTTTGCATTTAATAAATCTGACTCTATTAACTTTTGGATCAATTGACAACATAAAGTGTGTAACTCCGTCACCTCTATGGGGACATCATCTGCTACATATCCTTCTAAGGTTAATAATTTTTGTAGTGATGCTGCTGCAGTTTGCAGGACATGCTTTACTACCTCTCTCGGCCTGAACTTTGTAGCTTCCAATTTCATGACTCCTAAACAAAATTGAGGTAACTATTGCGAGATTTAGATTAACTGCGTCCTAAATTTCTTATAGAATAGAAAACTATAAATAATGGAAAAAAGATTAAGAGCATGTTTGTCTACGGTTGAAAACAAGTAAAGGATTCTTTAAACTTTTTGTTTCCAAATATGTTTGGATTACGTATTTTTAATTAAGACTGAACTCTTACCTTAGTTTCAAAATAAGTAACTTATTTCAAACTTTGACCATTAAGAAAATTATTTATTTTAAAAACTTAATTGTTTACTTATAAATTAAATTTTCAAGCTTAGCCAAACGTGCTAGAAGCTCATTCTTGGCACTTGATTGTAACTGTATATGTTTGCGCCAAAGATCCCATGGTGCTGTAAGAATACAACAGAAAACTGGAAAAACTAGCAAAAAGGATTGAGGTCACACCTGACTCCACCTTGGAAAGATCAAGGATGTCATTTATTAGTTGAAGAACCAGATCACCAGAAGATATCATCACATTCAATAACTGCCGTTGTTCTTTATCAAGTTTAGTTGTGGAAAGAATCTCGGCCATGCTAACAACTCCAGATAAGGGAGATCTTATCTCGTGTGACATCGTTGCTAGCATTTGTTTTGCTCGCATCGTTTCCTCTGTAAAATAAAAACTGGGTATGAATCGGCAACATTTTTATTAGGCTCACTCCTAAGATAGCCATTACAACTCATTATGACGTAAATGAACCTGTTATGTGGATTGTTTTATTGAGCTCTGTCTCCTTGGCTTTTTGTACTGCCATTGTCTCTCGAAGCTTTGCTATTTTCTCTCTTTTCCTCACCTGTAATCAGATTTTCATGATGGTCATTATAAATCAAGTTATCATTCACATTCCATAGATGACAAACAAAGTTTCGGATTTTATCCAACTGATAAACTTCAGTAAAAGAATATAATGACTTCAGACCGGAAATTCACCTGATCGGTTATTTCCATTCCCATATAATTTACTCCAATTGTCTCCCCCGTTTTGCTGAACACTGGTTCCACATAAATTAGAAAAGTTTTAGAGCCAAAAAGTTCTGTCTCAAACGTAATTTCCCTCTTTGCAGGTAATCCTCGCTCCAAAACTTCTTTTTTGAAGTCTTGAGATTCCTTCACACCAGAACCACTGAAAATCTCCACATCTGTTTTTCCTATGATATCCTGAGATTCCATCACTTAAAGAATTAATGTGCCATATTCCACAAATAGTGATTCAGAAAAACAAATAAAATTAAATGAAAATAATGGATATGGGGCCACCATTCTTCACAAAGGACAACAGTTTTGCCACCACCATGAATAAACTGATTGGAGTTTCAAAAAATGAATTTGTAAATTATAAAACTGCATCAAAATAAATTATATTTTTATTTAATTACCTCCTCACGCAAACTTGGGAAATGATTATAGATGAAGCGATACCGCAGTTCTTTATCCTGAAACATATTAGAACACTTGGTCAATCAAAGTGTTTCATAAATTTGATGAAGCAGATTGTAATGCTATCCACCATATTAAAAGCTAAGATAAACTACATTGTTCATGTCTAAAGTTATAAACAGAATGAAAGAAAGAAAGAAAGAAAATAACTATGTCCTTCAGTTCTTTTCTAGGCTTGCATCTTTTCAGCACACGTAAATAATTAATTATCATCTCAATGCTAATAATGATAACTAAATATAGCAGAAGAACAAAAGAACTTTATAGAAGATTTGTCCCAGAAAAAAATAAAAATAAAAAAAAACAGAGAAAGAAGATTTGGAGAACAAAAAACCAAACAAAAGAACAGATAATATTGTCATCCAGTGACCATATTACAAAAATGTCGTGCAGAAATGCCACACAGTGAAAGGAATAATATAAGATTATTGTTCAAGCAACATACCTGGTGGCCGATAACAACTGGTGCGTTTTGGAGGATGAAATGTAAGAAATTATCCGCTCTTTTTAAAACTTGGGATAGTTCTTCCACTGGAGAGGATTGCCTTTCAAGATTTTCTATACTTTCATGCAATTTTTCCTGCAATACCCGCTCTCGCTCGAGACTTGCAGCTAACAACTTCTCTAAATGCATGGTTCGCTGTTTCCAATATGTTGTGCTGTCATATTCTACATGTATGTCTAACATTTCATTTTGAAAGATAACATCATTCTTTCTCCGAGGAGTATCATGATAAAAGTATCGTAAATTTTCATCCAAAATTGAAATTGGGCGCTTGTCGCCTCCATATCCATCTTGTTCAAAACGATGTTCTTCCAATATCTCTAATTTCTTGAGTTCAACTTCTTGCTGTTGCTTGCTAAGGTTATCGAGTTCTTCTCTTAGAAGCCTTACAGCATTTTCCTGCTTATATTCCCAATTCTTTACCAAATAGGCCAATTGCGAAGAACCTTTCTCACTGTAGTTCGTAAGCTCTAAAAGGCGCTTAAAATCCACTACAGTAGGCTCCTCATTGATTACAACCTCCTCCAACATATCTTGATCAGCTCCTGGCCTTTCCACATTGAACTGCCTCCCGGCTTCATTTATGTCTTCCGGCCACATTGAAGAGAGGACAATATCCATCTCTTCTGGTTGATCCGTCTCCATTTCGCAAACCATTTTTAGCCCCTTCTATCTGATTCTGTCACAGTCAATGTCTTTATAATTTTACTACTAATTTAACCAATATCAAATTTATGCACACCGTGCCACCATTCAGGGACATGACACTCGATTTATCAAATTATGGAGTACTGTGATGCCTTAATGTTTGTAGGATTTCTTTGCTGTTGGAACAGAATGAAGTCTGCACAGAAAAATGATAATGGAGAGTTAAGTTCCTAAATCATTATCTTGGTTCATTAAAGAAATAAATGCCTATATTATACGATGAAATTTATTAGGGACATGTTTGGCATACTAGAATGGACTGGCAATAGAGTAGGCTACTTTATCCTCTTTAATACTGTCCAGTACCCTGGAAGTATCCTTTCAAAATGCAAGATGATGCTGAAAAAGTAGAGATGAAGTTCACTCCCAAAACCAACACTCAAAATTATTTGCAATAAGAAAAAGCATAAATAAAACCCGAAAAAAAAAAAAAAGAAAAAAAAAAGCATTTAAAACGTAATTAGACAAGGAACCTTACGGATGAGTACACAATCTCTCACAGCGAAGAAGCTATTAATTACATTAATTAAGGCTGTGCATTCAAGTAAAAATGTACCACCAAATTTGCTTAAAATGCACACACAAAAACAAACAAGATATTTAATGAATTGTCTTCCCTCGAAGCACAGTGTGATCGACCCCTTATTCCCTCATAAGATAAAGAGAAACTAAGAAATTTCATCTCAAACATGGAGGACAAAATTATTGTTGGAGAACAATTCTAAGATGTCCTCTTCTTCTAGGTCCTATTTCAAGAGCCAAAAATCTTCAAGATCACAATTATCCTTCTGATTCGTCCCAGCTTAAATTTGAGGAAAGAGGAAAGAGATTAGCAGACTTGATTGCTGGTACTGGTTCAAACTTCAATGAAACATAAGACCAAAATTACCTGATAATCATATCATTCAGTATAGATGCTTTTATTGAATTTATGCTTCCCCACCAATAAATAGACGAGAAATTTTCAAATAAGAGATAGGAAATCAACCGAAAATTCAATGAGCAATTCCAATTATTTATCCTAATTATGAAACAAATGGAATGCAGACAAAATTAGGATAAATACCCATAAACCAATATTGAAAAATCAATCAAATTGACTGGAGATAAAAATCAATCAAATTGACTGGAGATTCTGACCTTTTATGAATTGTTGATTATAATCCTCTATGGTTCAGGAAGAACAAAAGGGCAGGGCAAGTTCATTCACGGCCAAACTTTTCACTGTAGATCTGAAAGAATCCCTTTGAAGTACTCAGTCAAAGAAAAATAATAATAACCAAGTTCTTGGAGAACATAGAAAATGTATGTAGAGAGAGAGGAGTGCATGTGCAGTGTAAAAAACAAAAAATTGAAAAACTCAAATAAAGATTAAAAACCCAGAAAAATGCTGTGAGAGAAAGAGTAGGAAACTGAAGAACCCATGTGCGTTTGAGATGAAAAATAATGCAGAAAATGCTTGATCACCATTTTTTATTCAAAATTTCATTATTCATCTCTCTCTCTCTCTCTCTCTCTCTCTCTCTCTCTCTCTCTCTCTCTACAATGTCTGTGTGTGTTTCTTGGTTGGATTCATGGTATGTAATTGCTGCACATTTCACTCTTTTCAATCACAAATTACTTCTTTCAGTGTCTCTACATGTGTTTATAAATAAATTATTCATTCAATCAACACGTATACAGTAATTGCAGTATTATATTATAGAGAGATAGAGAGAGAGGTGAGGGGGGGGCGAGGGAGAGAGTAATTTAAAAGGGAGGAAGGAGGGATTCGCTCCCCCGCCCTTTACGAGGTAACGTATTTAGGCGGCGCGTGTAACTAACTTGCAAAGTTGGGGAGTTTTCACAGACGAAAGTAACTTATTTATTTTATTTATATTTCAAAATTACTTTTTATTCATAAAACTAACTTTTTAAGTAAATAACTTTTTATCTTTTTTAATTTTAATTAATGAGTTTCTTGATAAGATTAGGGTCAAATGAAGTTCGATCCATCGTACCATTACCATAGAAAATATTACTAAAATTATTTTATTACGAATTACAATAAATCATGTGTACGTTGTTGAATGAACTTAGCCATCCTTAATATTATTGTTTTTATATATTCAATCTTGTTTTGTTCCCGTGAAAATTTTGTGTGTTATCTCGATACTCTAAGCATATGATCTAATAACATTGCTTTTTAATAAGAGAAATTATTTCATGGAGGTCATTCTATCGCAAAAATTCATATAACTTTACATGCATTTCATTCTATTAATATGCAACATTGCAACTCAACATAATAAGGACTCGTTTGGCAATGTTTTTTCTTCTTGTAGAAAATTTTCTTGAGGAAACTAAAAATTTTTATAGTCAGACAAAGTATTTTCAAAAAATTATCAAAGCATATTAAAAAATGACTTCTTAATTTTAGAAGTAACTTTTAACTTTTTTAAAAGGCATCCAAACGGGCTCTAAAGAAGACGTCATTGCTTTTAAAATTTTATTTTAATAATTTAAAGTAGAATATGAAATTATTGAGACACCTTTTAAAATTCATAAAAGTTTTAAATTATTATATCTACTTAAAAAACCAAGTTGGCCAAGCTATTCTTGTTGCTCCATTATATGTACATTGAATTTGATTAACTGAATGAAGTTATATTTGGAAATATGTCAATGCACGGTGGACCAATTGATGTCAGTCCATGTTTGGTGACCTCACCAAAAATAAAAATAAATAAATTTATTTGAGAACATCATTTTTAATACTATCTAAACATAATATGATTTCAAGAAAAAAATAAAGCGTCGTATAATTTCTTCTCTTGCGAGAAAAATTAGAAGACCATTTATCAAATGTTTTAGCTAATCAAATTCATGTGAATGATTAATCACTTCAAAACAAACAAGAATATTTAACATTAATAACCTTTTATTATTATTATTATTATTATTATTATTATTATTATTATTATTATTATTTCTACTTAAAACAAGATGATGGGGTGGTTGGATTAATGGAATCTCCTTAATTAAGCAATTATTTTAGTACTAATCAAAAAATAAAAGTATATATCCACTAGAGAGGGGGCACCAATCATTAAGTTCAACGTGGACATAGTGAATAAAATTAGTTTGAGAACTATGGTATGGGATAAATAACCCTATTATTTAATTTAATAACTACTAATGATTATAATTTAATGCATTGACAACTAAGCTATATAGGTCACCCCTTCATTGGGATTTCAACTCTCTCAAAAGATTATTCTTTTCTTCGTATAAATGGAAATTTCAAGTATCTGCAGATTTATCCTAAATTTTATAGGACGATATCGCTCCTCGAAAGTTCAAAATATCGATAAGAAAATCTACAACTTATCGAGTTGAAATTAAAACACAAGAGTGTCGGTCATTTTCAAGATTGGGACTTTTAATATACCAAAATGATAAGATTTTCACCACATACAACTCATTATTCAATTTATTTCAAATTTTATGATTTATGTGTATTTATTTAAATTAATTAATTGTTGAAAAATTGCTTCTGACAGGTCAACCTGGTAG
The DNA here is from genome assembly GCA_903798345.1 of Fraxinus anomala. Classification (NCBI taxonomy): domain Eukaryota; kingdom Viridiplantae; phylum Streptophyta; class Magnoliopsida; order Lamiales; family Oleaceae; genus Fraxinus; species Fraxinus anomala. The sequence goes on from CAIGRN010074365.1 coordinate 12,772, forward strand.
CCAAATGTCAACTTCAATTAGCATATGGATTGCAACTTGGGTAGACACATGGCTCAGTCAGTCTAATTATGCCAAGTCCAACTGGCTTTTGTTTAATTACTCTAAAATTAGTGAGTTCTTACTAATTAATTTCCTAAAGTATAGAGAGGAGATTTAATCTAAGCATACTTTTTATGGTTGGAGAAAAAAGAAAAGATGCCATCTAGTGCTAAGCATGTATGCCAGTCATGATCCAATTAATCACTTTCTTAAATAATGGTTAAATGATGGAAACACTTGCCATTTTGCGGGTAAAGTGTGTAGGGGGTGGGTTATGTGAGGTAAGACGCGCTACAAACAAATAATACATGATATAATACTAGTGCAAAAGGTATTGTGATGAATCAAAATCTATGCTTTTTTTCCGAAATGTATCGAGTTTCTTGTGGAATTTGACATGACCCACAAAAGTTTGACCAGACCTAGATGCTCATGCCATATTGTATCGATTGACATTAGTATATAATTTTCAGGTATTTTCTTCAAAAGCACCCATCGCATCGAGGGTCACGAATTTGGCCATTGGATGGATTAGTTAGTACTAGGAATGACAAAAAAACTCGACAAACCCGATACCTGCGGGGCGGGAATAACCCGCTTAATCGAGTATCAGGGCGGGGACTGGTAATTGGCCCCGTTTATTTTTTTTTTAATTTTTACAAACTAATCTTAGATGAAATATACTTTTACTAACATAATTTGTCTTTTAGGATACAAATTTGGCCACTAATCTATTTTTCATTAAATACATATATTAAAAGCTGAATTAAAACAAAAAAACAAAAAAAAAAGGGTAATAAACGGGGCCGCGTCCCCTCCCCGCCTTGTCTTAAACGGGTAATGGGGCGAGAATGGGACGGGGAATTGCATCCCATTGCCCTAGTCTGAAGGCCAAAGATTGGTTGTTTGGCCAAAAATCAAAATTCTCTTAATAGTGAAGTCAGGATGCATGTGAATTCACAGAAGTAGTCTAATAATGTATGAAAATATTCTTGAATCGAGTCACAACAAATAAAGTTTACAATTTCCATGCTTGTGCAGAGATAATCTTAGTCGAGTTGTAGAAACTTCACACTTTCCCTTTTGTGCCGTAAGATAAGGGTGTCACAAAAACAGGAATTTGCACAAGATTAATTGTCTGATTACATATTTAGCTTATTGCGAGAGTTTATTCTTTTCGGAAGTCACCTAGAAAGAGTTAACCCATGAATGAGTTTATTATGGACAAGATTAAGAGTGTGTGTAGACTAGATGATGCAAGAGGGTCCGAGTCAGATGCTGAGTTGTCGATAAC
>CAIGRN010074383.1:0-15916 GCA_903798345.1 Fraxinus anomala
GGTAGATTTGTTCTACTCTGTCATAGATCTTCAACTTCAAAAATTGAATGATCATTTCTCGGAGGTAAATACAGAGTTACTTATTTGTGTAACATGTTTATATCCCCAAGATTCATTTTCTTCTTTTGACAAGAAATGTTTAATTCAACTTGCTGAGATTTATCTATTGGATTTCTCTATATTAGATCTCGTTGTACTTCATGATCAACTTGGGGCTTATATTTTTGACATGCGCTCTAACAAAGAGTTTGAAGGGTTGAACGACATTGGTGATCTTGAAGAAAAGTTAGTTCTGACAAAGAAAAATATAGTATATCCATTGNCTGAGATTTATCTATTGGATTTCTCTATATTAGATCTCGTTGTACTTCATGATCAACTTGGGGCTTATATTTTTGACATGCGCTCTAACAAAGAGTTTGAAGGGTTGAACGACATTGGTGATCTTGAAGAAAAGTTAGTTCTGACAAAGAAAAATATAGTATATCCATTGATTTACAAGCTTTTGACTTTAGTATTGATTCTACCGATTGCTACCGCTACTGTGGAGAGAGTCTTTTCTGCAACGAGCATTGTAAATGATAGATTGCGTAATCGGATGGGTGATCAATGGATGAATGCTAGCACAATTTTTTATATATAGAGAAAAATATATTTTTGAAGCTCGATAATGAAGTTACAACGATATCAAAGTATGAAAATTCGAAAGGAACAAGTGTAATTTATAAATTATATCATTTTTAGTATTGTCGTAATATTGTTATATATTTTTATTATCATTACATCCATGATAAAAACTCGACGTTCAACATCAATAAATTGTGCCTACGCTGATAAAAATTTCTGGCTCCGCCCCTGCCTGCCTCATAAAATTTATTAAAGATAACAAAATTCGTGACACGATTCGAAATTGCTCGACCAAGGTATAGTTGTATTCTATTTTGACAATTTTCCACCAAAGAAAATATGGTAATGTATAGAAATTTCAAACCTAATATTCAGGCGTGAAAACAAAAGAACTAACCGCTGACAAGACATACTAGAAGTAGAAATATCTAGTAGAAAATCGGAGAAAACTCACAAAACAAAAACTCAGGCGAAAACCATGAAATGTGGAATAGCTGATTTAAGCTAATAAGTCGGTTACCAAAAAAAAAAATCAAAAAGGAGAAAACATAAATAAATATTGATAAAATGGGAAAAAACTCACGAGCAAATAAGTCATATCAGAACCCGAAATCAAAAAATCTGAGAGAGAAATTATTAATTAAACAACCAAAAGAAAATTTGACGAGGAGTTGCAAAAAAGTAAAAAATCTTTCCTTTTTCAAAGTCATTAGAAGAACAAGCAAATTAAACAAAAACTCTTGTTAAAAATCAACGAGAAAACCAAAATCTACCCAAAAATGAGTGGCATGCATGTCTATATGTGATTGTCTTGTGATGTATAAGCAATTGAGTTGAGCATATGATCTTGATTCACATATCTATAGAATACATGAAGCTTGCTTGATACAGATTAAAATCAGATTTTAATTTAAATCAAAGTCAATCAATTAATATTAATTACGTCTTTTATGGGTCCCACAGCTTTTCAACCACACTTTTCAAAACCTTGTATCACAATCTACTAAAAATTTAATTTTAATTCCTACTAAACACCCCATCCCGATACAAAAGCTGCACATATATTCATATCACGCATATATAAAATAGTTGATGAGAATGGTTATAAGAGTAATTGTATACCTCCAAATGGCGGAATGGTTACGGCAGCGGCGACGGTGACAGCTGACGAATATTGAGAATGTAGAAAGATTATAGCTTACCTCCAATTGGCGGAATAGTTTCTATAGCGGTGGCGGTGAGAGCTGACGAATATTGAGAGTCTAGATAGGTTATAGCTTACCTCCAATTGGCGGAACGGTTTCGACAGCGACGGAAGTGAGAGCTGACGAATATTGAGAGTGAGAACTAGACATATTATAGCTTCTTTTCTTCACTCTCGCATTTTACAACAAATTATCGCAATGGTCATAGTTGGTGAATAAAGTGGGTCAAAAGAAATAGTTTTTTTTTTTAAATCAAACCCTTTAAGTTTTTATGGAGGGACATGTCATTAGTACACTCAAAGTGTTCATGCTTGACATTGACTTAGTTTAAAAACATTGTTTGAGGTAATTTTTTATTTTTTTCAAATGGTCAAATGACAATTTGTCACGGGACAAAATGTCAAACTTTTTATTGAATGCTTAGAAAAAGTTTTGCTACACCAACTCGACCTCGGTGGGGATGTAAACTTGACTTCTAGTCAACAGGAACGAAAGTATAATTAAACAAATTTAGGGCTCGTTCAATAGAATTTCTATTTTTTTTTTTATAAAAGTGGTTTAGTTTAATTTTTTTTAAAAGAGTTTATCCCTTCAAAAGATAACCCCGTCTCTAATTTAGATCACGACCATGTACAAATGCATCCGTAGAACCAATAGCCCTAAATTAAGTGGCATTCGTCCTTGTTCAATTGTTGAAGGGCCATGTAGCTAAAATCTTCATGAATGCGATGTTTGACTATATTTTCCTCTTTTATTTCTATCCTTGAGCCAGACTCTAGAACACGTTGAAGTTGAACTACATCTTGATCTTATTTATTTTACTCAAATGAGTTTTATTAACCATTGTTCTAAAAAGCAGAAGACGTGATTTAAGTGTGAAGGCCAAGTTTTGAGTTAGACGAGCTTAGATGACGTCTAAACGTAAAAAAAATTAAAAAATATTTATTATTTTAATGTTATTTTTAATTTTTAATCAATTTAATAATTAAAATAATACCTACCAAACATCTAAACTTATAAAATATTATATTGATTGGCCATTTACATATAAAAAAATTATGTTAAATAAAATATGAGGAGAAATCAATAGGAAAAAAAACAAAATAAAGAATTTGTTGAAGCACATTAAAAAATTTACTTTCTGCATTTAAAGAAACTCTATGTATATTAAAGAGTTTGACCAAGCATTACACGCCCATCTAAAACAAACAAGTAATGAGGCTAAGAAGTAAAAAGTTTGTTTGATATCGATATTTTTTTAAGAGAAAAATATTTTTCCAAATGTACGATTAAAAAGTGATGAAAATTTGTAGGTCAAAGAAAACGTTTGAAAATACTTATGAGAAAAAGAAATTAAAAAAAAAAATATCTTAGACAAACAAGCTTTAAGTCAAGACTTAAAAGAATTAATAATATCAAGACACAAAATCTGTATTATTTATAATATGATTAGAACTTTGTAATGTGATAAAACAACTGTGACTAAATAATGTAAAGAATTTCTTAAACTTTCTCAATCATGTGATTCCATTGGTGCCAAAAGTAGTTTTCACACTTTTAAGGATAGGGCCTGACACAAAAGGCAAAAACTGAATTGAAACCGACCCACCCCAATCTGAATCGACTCATGGGTGGCCCATCATATTAGTCGAGTTGTGTTAGACGAACAATCCAACCAGGGGATCCACAAGAATCTGCCAGGCCATCCCATAAGGTTTCATTTTTACTTTGTCTTGGTTTTGAATTGTATTATAATTTTTAAAGAAGGGGAAAAAAAATTTGAGGGGTTAGACTATCTCGATCTGTAATATTGATTTTGTATAAGGGTCCGTCTAGTGATATACATTGACCGGCTCATTCTTTGACGCCTATATGATTTTAAAACAACCAATACATATAAGCCATTGGCCACAAGGGGTTAGACTATCTCGATCTGTAATATTGATTTTGTATAAGGGTCCGTCTAGTGATATACACTGACCGGCTCATTCTTTGACGCCTATATGATTTTAAAACAACCAATACATATAAGCCATTGGCCACAAAATATTTCATAGCATAAAACAACTCTCACGCTCCTCCTATTAGGCTTGGAGAGGATATTCTAGCTATTCAAGGATTAAATATTTTGTGGAAGTTCGTGGAAATGTGTGTGGCCATACGAATTATAAGAATATTAAGAGAGTTAGTAGCGTGTCGTCACAATTCACATTTTACCGGATGTAATATTTTTTTTCGTACCGTTCACTTGGTGCAATGCATTTTTTTATGACTTGATGCATTAGCCTAGCTTAACTCATATCACATATTTTCAAGTTAGCTAAACATTTCACAAAGATTTTGGAAAGAAAATCTTGTGAAGACCTCAACCACCAAATAAGAAGCCCCAATCAACATTTAAAAAAAAAAAAAAAAAACAATCATGTGGACTTCTGGCCTAGAGTGTCTAGCTTGACGCTGCTCGTGAATTTTCTCAAGTTGAACCATGACTCATGCTAGACATGTACAAAATTTTGGTGGAATGTGTCGTATCGTATAAATTCAACTCACTATACATGCCTCTTAAGAGAATTACTCTTATTCCATCGGAAGTTTGTCTCTAAATTGATATTGGAGCTTGCTAATTCCAATTGATGGGATTTTTGACACTCCTCGATGGTTAACCTATTGTAAAGAAAATTTTATAGCAAAACTTTACATGGTCAAGTTTATATTTATAATTGGTGGCTGCCAAATTTTGTACACTACATCACTCAATTACCATATACATTCATTCTTAATGTTCCTATCAGGACCCTTTTTCTCAGTCCAGCGTTAAACAATGACAATGCAGACTAGAATGCCATGTCCGACCAGCGCCAATCAATGGCTCACCAGTTACGGGTTGCGATGTGTTCTTTTTGTTCATATGAGTGGATCAACATGTGGTCTCTTTCTAATAGTTTAACTTCTATACAAATTGTATTAACATTATGTAGTATATCGAAATTAAATAAGATCTTTTTTCCTTAATTCTTTCAAATTCATGACACAAAAATATCATTAGAGTATGTCTGAGACAAAGTATTAAATGAAAATAGGAAAATTTTAGTCAATGTTTGGTTTGGATAAAAAAAATCAATTTTTTTGTACATTTTGATAAAATTCGACGAAATGTGTGGCTGGAGAATTGATAAAAATTATGGGACTCGTAAAATGTCACTGAAAATGAGTTTAGCAAAAAAATAATTTTTTGAAAATCGGGGCGGGGGCCTTAGTATATACTCTATAATCACTAAATCAAAATTTTAATTAGTGGGTATTAGAAATGAGTTGAAGGTGGGAGCTACGACTAGTAAACCTCATCTAATCTCTGCATTGTAAAGATGTTAAGGTAACAATTATACCATGATTTTCTCATTCATGAAAACGATTTCTCAACTAAATATCCTTTTGCTTCTCCAGGTGTCTTTTTTTAATAGTAAACCATTACAATCAACCTTTCCCATACTAATTTACTCTTCTGGAAGCGTATAGTACAACTCTTTTGCTTAAAACAGCTGCATAATACATACTACGTACATTACAGCCATATACAAGTTACATTTAAATAAATTCTTTTATTTCGTATCTGCATCTCAAGTTTTTGATGAAAAAATTTGAATTCACGAAACACCAGACGAACAAGAATCGTGGCATGAACCTAATTCAGTATACGTGAGGGTACGTGTTGAAAATATTTATATTAATATTTAAATTATTTTCTTATGTTATATACAGAGAGGAAGAGCAATGTATAAATGGGAGAGTAGTGTTTTGGTATTCTCACATCAGTTGCAGTCAATTGAAAGAGGAATGAGAGCAGAGTCACTTATTCCTGGACAAATAACTACTTTGTGTAATATGCAAGAAAACTTTCGAATTCGTGGCTGGCTGTTTCTACTCACCTACCAAAGTAAAATGACGTAGCATCACAGTATAAATAAACACATTTTTCTCCCTTTATTTATAATGTGAACAGGTCAAACATTGATTTGTGCTAAACATAGACAATCTAGAATTCACAGAAAAAAAAAAAATGATGTCATTTCGGGTTCTTGCTTTATTGATGGTGGCAGTTTTCTGGCATTCTTCGAGTGTTGAATCCATTGTTCGTCACTACAAATTCAGTGTAAGTACATTTTTGTTGCAGACCATTCGTTTTCTTCTTTAATATTATCCAGTTTAACGTAAGTTTTATAGTATGATAAACTTATGAATTATCATATTTTACTTGTACTGGTTGATGCCTTTTCTTTTATATGTTGCCAAACACTGCATTGTCGAAATTTAATAGCATTGATATGGTATATAAGCCACTCAACTGTTTTCCTTGCTCTAAATTTTTTAAGCTTGTTAGTACTTTAGTCTCACTTCATCGGACCACGATAGTTTGCTAATGAAAATAATGAAATGATCAATGATCAACCGTTATGTCGATACTGTCATTTCTAAAGTTAAATGGATTTGGACAATGTGACTTAGTTGCAATAAAAATTTTGCGTATAAAACAGCTGTTGAGATGATCAGTTTGACTCAGCCTGCATACAATCAAAACTAGCCGAAGATAATTAGCGGTATTTTAAAAAGCGTAAAGCTTAACTAGGCTTGGAGGCTAAGCTTCAAGTTTTACGAGTCTAGACGTAAAAAAACATTTTCCTATTTTAATATTATTTTAAATTTTTAATTATTCTAAAAATTAATTAATAATTAAAATAATACATACCAAACATCTAAAATTATAAAATACTTATATTTACTTAATCATTCCTACATTTAGTCAATCATACACTTTTCAAAGGAAAAACTTGAAACTAAATTAAATAAAAGGCTTTTAAAAAAAAGGAAAAAATTAATAAAGCACGCCTATTCATACCTAGGTGTACATTAAGCGGAAGTTGACATCTTAATTTTGTACTTAAGGCGAGGCGTTTCGCTCGCGCCTTGCACTTAGGAGTGCTTTTTAGAACACTGTTCTTTATATATCTATATGTGTTTTGATGGTGTTGAACAATCTGTTTTTGTGCAGGTTGTAAGGAAGAACATAACCAGACTATGCAGTACTAAGCCCATTATCACCGTGAATGGGAAGTCCCCAGGGCCAACTCTCTATGCAAGGGAAGATGACACAGTGATTGTCAGAGTCGTCAACCACGTAAAAGACAATGTTACAATCCATTGGTACGATTAAAAATTATTATTTTTCTAATATTGTGTACCAAACATATACTAATATTACTACGTTTCAGGCATGGAGTTAGACAGTTGCGAACAGGTTGGTCAGATGGGCCCGCGTATATCACCCAATGTCCTATTCAGACAGGGCAAAGCTATATATACAACTTCACCCTCACAGGACAAAGAGGTACACTTCTTTGGCATGCACATATCAACTGGCAAAGAGCAACAGTCCATGGTGCCATTGTTATGTTGCCCAAACGCGGTGTTCCTTATCCATTTCCCAAACCTGACAAGCAAGAAATAATCATATTTGGTTAGCATTTCTTGTCGACTCATGCTTCGAGACCATACTTAAAAAATGTTGGCTATTATATTAATACGATCTAATAATGCGTACCAAACGTGCAGGAGAATGGTGGAAATCAGATGTGGAGGCAGTGATCAACCAGGCTATGAAAGCAGGCCAGCCACCTAATGTATCAGATGCACATACCATTAATGGACTTCCTGGACCTGCCGCAAATTGCACTTCTAAGGGTACTGAAATAGGGTACACACATTCTTGTTGTTTTTGACATCCTGTTAATTAATAAGTTGATCGGGCCCTTCTTGGAATTTTCAATTTTGGGGCCACGTAAGAAGTGATTAAGGAAGAAAGAAAGTTATAACCTTGTTCATCGTCCCGTGCATTATTGTCTATTGCATGCCACCATCTCTTTTCGACTCCTCTAGAAAGTTCATTTTTCGTGAAATACTTGCCATATTTCTCAAGTGTTGCATTGATGTTGATGCTTGAAGCCGAGAATTATATTTTGCTTAAATTCCATGATGTGTATGCATCCTGCAATGAATAGAACATAGTGAACGAAATGAGTTCAAATAAATATGGCAATAGTTTTTAATTTGCTGTTGTTGCAGGCTATACTCTGCACGTGGAAACGGGCAAGATCTACCTGCTGCGCATTGTTAACGCAGCAGTTAACGAAGAGCTCTTCTTCAGAATTGCAGGGCACAAACTAACAATTGTTGGGGTTGATGCTACATACACAAAGCCTTTCCAAACCGACACAATTTTCATAGGTCCTGGCCAAACTACAACAGCCCTTTTAGCAGCAGATCAAAGTATTGGCAAGTATCTAATAGCCATATCTCCATTTATGGATACCATAGTAGCCACAGATAACCAAACTGCAACCGGTATCTTGCGCTACAAAGGCATTGCTCCATTTTCTACAACATCCCTCACTGCCATGCCCCCACGGAATGCAACACCAGTAACAGCATCCTTCATGGACTCCCTTCGAAGCCTTAATTCCAAAACTTACCCCACAAAAGTCCCATTGAAAATAGATTACTCATTGTTTTTCACTATAGGCGTTGGTGTAAATCCATGTGCTACATGTGTAAACGGAAGCCGTGTTGTGGGTGATATCAACAATGTTAGCTTTGTTATGCCTACTACAGCTCTGCTTCAAGCGCATTACTATAGCATAAGTGGAGTTTTCACTGATGATTTTCCGGGAAATCCCCCTATGCCTTTTAACTACACTGGCTCTCCACCACAGAACATGCAGACTAATAATGGCACAAAAGTATACAGATTGGCTTATAATTCTACAGTTCAGATTGTTATCCAAGGCAATGCTTTTATAGCACCAGAGAGCCATCCTACACATTTGCACGGATTTGACTTTTTCGTGGTGGGGAAGGGCGTTGGCAATTACGATCCCAACAATGATCCAAAAAATTTCAATCTTATCGATCCTGTTGAGAGGAATACAATAAGTGTACCAACTGGTGGCTGGACTGCAATAAGATTCAGAGCTGATAATCCAGGTACATATTGCTTGCTTGCTTCTTCATCAGCTTCTTTTTTATGCTACAAAACCCACTTTACAGACAAGTCAAAGGCGATCCAAAATTGCATGGCAAATGCATATTTTAGTACATATCAGTGATTTATGATGAAGATTTGATTTTGCAGGGATTTGGTTTTTCCATTGTCACTTGGAAGTTCATACAACATGGGGGCTTAAGATGGCATTTCTGGTGGAAAATGGTATAGGCCCAAATGAATCAATCTTGCCACCTCCTAGTGATCTTCCAAAATGTTAGGCTAAGGAAAATGAAGATTAGCAGGCTCTATTTGAGGGGTGGATCGGCAAAACCAAGACAGGGATGGAATACTTGAAATAGTCGAAAAAGCCAAAAAAAAAATATGACAAAATTAATTTATACTGGTTGAACAAATTAGCAGACGGTTTGGTAGGTTTCCATAAATTAATAAAACTAAAATAAACATCGTCTATGTATTTACTTCAGTTGTATTTTGCTCGTGATTTTGTGCACAATTGTATCGAGAATGATGTTATTTTTATTAGTGCATGAGTTTGTACGTATGATGAAAAAAAATGAATTTGTAGTTACAATGGTTTTTCACTGTTGGTTTGAAGTTGATGTCAAAGGCTGGGTTCTATAGAAAAACAAAAATTGTGAAACATTAAACGCGCCAGGTAGGGGTCGAACCTACGACTTTCTGCTTAGGAAACAGACGCTCTATCCACTGAGCTACAGGCGCATTTGTTTACCTTATCCTGTCTTACATTTACATATATATTTTATTTTTCTATTTTCATAACAAAATATTCGGCTTCAATTACCCAGTGTTAAAAAAATAATGATAATAAAATAAATAAATATATATGTATATATATATATATATACTTTTTTTTTTTCTAAAGAATGTGATTAAAATATAGAGAAAAGATTTTTATTTACATGAAAAATTATTTTATTAAGAGATTGTATAATTGAAAACATGTTTTAAAGAATTGGATTCAAACAGGAGCTGAATAAAATTTAAGAAGAGATACACGTAGTAATATTGCCAATTATTTTATCTAATTGTTTTCAATTCTTTACACAGTATACAAGGGATGCTAGATATTAATCTAGTCTAATTGATAGTTTATGAATTTTAATTGAAAAACCACCTACTTCAACTTTTGGTAAGAAAAACAAAAATATCTTCTCAATTTACCCTCCATCCATTCCTCATTCATACTAGCTTTGATTAGTACATTGAAAAGTAGTTTTCCCTACTTCTAAAGTTCAAAAATAATTGATTATGTTTTGATTACTTTTTATTATTAACTATCAAAATATCTAAAACAAACAAGTCTCAAGTTTTTTGGGGGCAATATCAAGTGGCTTGATTTGATTTTTCCTTTTTCTTGATTTCAACTTTTTTCTCCATTATGAAATACACACAAGACTTGAGCCACTTTAAATGTTGTTTATTATTTTGTCTTTGTAGAAAAGGTAGGAAATGGAAGCAAAAAGTTTTCTTTTCATTTATATTTTATTTAACTCGAACTTTTTTTTTTCCCCTTTAGTTGTTAAGCTCTTTTACAATATTTGTACGTAGAAAAAAAAAAATTTAGAATTTTAGAGAAAGTCATTGTGCCGTTTGCGTACTATCCCCCTTACATAGTGACCTAGCTCTTATGGTATAATTTAATCCCTTGTCAACAATTAGTTGTCGACGTTTGATAAATATTCAATATTATTACAAAAGAAAAGAAAAAGGATAATTAGCATAAAACGTACTTATCGTTTGTACTCATTACTCAAATGACTTTATGGTTTCAAACTTGGCATTTGCACCTCATTTCAAAATTTTCTTACGGAGGTGGACATTTCCATCTCATTCCGTCAATTCCTTTCATCAACACATGGGTAATTAGTGTAAAACGTCCCTATCATCTACTTTCATTTTAAAAGTAATCCATAGATTTCAATTTTAACATTTGGATCCTTCGATCAACCTTTCTTTGTGTAAAAGGCTTATACTCTCTCTCCATTAAAGCATTGTAAAATGATTTAAATAAATAAATAGAAAAAAAGAAATAAGATCTCGAATGATTTAAAATATATTAATATACAAAACAAAAAAATAGAAGAATAGTAGCTGAGGTCCCTAACTTTTCAAAATTTCGCAGAGATTACCCAAGGCTTTCATTTTGATAGCTGAAGATCCAACATTTACTTACCATTGCAGATGGAGGACACATGGATAAAATCCATCCATCCATCCGTTAGTTGACCAAAAAAAAAAAAGCAATTTGACCACATTTTTATAAATTTCAAAGGAGGGCAAAATAGTCATTTTATATATTTTCACATAAACATAATTAAAATAAACTTTAATTAAACAAAAAGGAAATAAAATAGAAAAATTTATCTTTTACCCACCCCACCCCACCCACCCAACCAACCAAAACCCCGCGCACTATCGCCGCCACCTCAAGCCCTACCCATGCCTTGCTCACATTCGAAACTAGCTTGCAAATGGATCATTCTCTCCCTCATCTTCCTCAACCTTATTCTGCTCATTTTCCTTATCTTAGCCAATATCTAATGCTATAAAAATCTCCACATTTCTTACTCAATTTTTCGAGGGTGATATTCAAACACATTATTGTTGGAATCATCGTTGGTGGTAATAGCAAGCGCATAAATAGAGTAAACAAGACGTAGACAACTCGGTAACGTAACTCAACTACAATAAAAACCTGACTAGATGAGGTCGCTTAAGGGTCATCTTCAAAAGAGTCTGATGGACCAGTGGTAATGGAATCACTAGTGCTTGAATTTGCGACGGTAACAGTCGGATGGTGGGTTTTGGAGGAGAAAGAGTGGCGGGTTTGGCTAGAGATGGCAAACGAACTGAACAGCTCAGTCGCTCGGCTCGTGAAAACACGAGCAGCGAGCCTCTCGGGCTCGTCAAATACACTCGGCTCGTGAAAACACGAGCAGCAAGCGACGAGCCCGAGCCGAGCTGCAAGTGAACTCGACGAGCTTAGCAAGGCTGGGCTCGTCGAGCTGGCGAGTGGCTCGTGGGCTCGTTAAAAATTAAAGAAATTCTTTTTAAAAAGGTGAAAAAGTAATTCAAAAATCTCATGGGCTCGCAGCTCGGCTCGTGAGCTCACGAGCTAGTGGGCCGAGCCGAGCTCGCCCACGAGCAAACTAGCCACAGCCAGCTCCTAAGCTCGTGGCTCGTTTCTCACGAGCCACGAGCTCGTGGGTTTAAGCTCGGCCCATTGCCATGACTAGGTTTGGCAGAAGGGAGAAACTGCCATCAGAGCACGAAAAGGCGGAAACCATTAATGGGTTTAGATGAGGACGTCAAGCCTATTAGTGGGTTAGAGTGAAAGAACGAGACATGACATATGGGTTTGATTGATCTTTGTTTCAGATTCTCAGATCTCAGTGTTTTCCTTAAGCGGCGAAAACGACAGTAACGGGGCTTGGTGGTGGCCATGAACGATGCGACGATGTGTTAGCTGTGGTTGGGTGGGGATGGGAGGAAGAAGAATGATGTTTGGATGGGTAGGTGGTGTGGCAGCGGTAGTGGTGGCGATGACAAGTGATGGCAGTGGGTTTTGCTTGTGGTGTGGTGTGGTGTGGTGTGGTGTTGTGTTGTGTTGTGTTGTAGGGTTGGCTGGTAGGGTGGAGGAAGAAGAAAATTAACTTTTTCTTTTTTATTTCTTTTTTGGTTAATGAAAGTTTATTTTAATTATGTTTATGCAGAAAATAGATAAAATATCTTGCCTCCTTTGAAATTGTTAAAAATGTGGTATAATTGTTTTTTTTTTTTTTTTTTGGGTGTCAACTAACTAATTAATGGACGGATTCTATCCACATGTCCTCAATCTGCAACAAGAAGTAAATGTTTAGGTCTTCAATTGCTTAAATGAAAGATTTGGGTAATCTTTACTAAGTTTTGAAAGGTTAGAGACTCAATTGCTATTCTTCCATAAAAAATTATCCCCTCTTAGTTGGGTTTTAATTAGAATAGTTAGGATTGAAATTTGAATCAAGATCTTGAATAAACCCTCTAACGAAAGAAGAAGCTCCAGACATAATTTTATGATGCAAAAGAACCTTGAACAAAAGCAGAGCAAAATCCAAAAGCCGATACAATTAGGGATGTCAATTTAGCTCTTGGCTCGGGTAGCCCATGACTTGGCCCGAAAAAAGCTCTAGCCGAGGCTCTAATCGAGCCTCATTTTTGGGCATCGGCCCTAGCCTAAACCGGCCCATGTTTTAAAATACAGATTTGGCTAAGGTTTTTTTTTTTTTGATATCTTTCGATATACTGTCAAATCATAATTATATTGTCACGGACCATCAAACAATTTCTTCAAAATTTCACATAATTATATTGTTAAATTTTTTTTTGAATTTCACGACTTTTAAAAAAACGCGAGCCGGCTTGATAAGGCCCGAGCCAAGCTTTGACTTTTTGGGCTTGGCTCGACTCGATTCGTTTACATGACTCATTTGTACTTTTTGAAAAACTTGGAACTGTAGCTCCAGTTATGTTTTTTATATTGTTTTTTTTTTCTATTTGTTTATTTAAAAAGGATAATAAATTAATCATTTTATATATTTTAATGGAGAAAATAGACGATAAATACCTTTTACACAGAAAAAAGTCGATCTAAGGGCCTAAATATTGAAATTGAAACGATATAGAAGATGTGCGCAATGAAGACAAATGATAGGGATATTTTGCACCAATTATTCATATTTTACAAAAGAAAATATCTTCTAATATCGTATTTATAAACAATACAATAAAAGAATAATTTAATGATAGATGTAAATTAATAAATTCTTAATAATTAATTTTTATGTTCTCTTGCCTTTTCAAGAAACAAATGTAGATGATTGAGACTTGGACTAACCCATTTCTATCCTTTGTCAAATCATTGAGCACGCGAGTTCATATCTACTAATTCTTTTAAGCAAGATAATAATTTCTCTAAGATTTTTTTCAATTATAATACTATATTCATTCATGTGGCAAAACTCATAACGCGCCACTCAACTAATAATTTTGTTCCATCTTGGTTACTTAATTACTTAGTTTATTATTATTATTATAGACCATTTCAATTATAACCGTTATCAAGATTGACACACTTAATAATTAGGCCGAACGAATTTATGACCTAATTTATATATTTGATGAGTAGTGATATTTAGTACAGTTGATATTAACACTAATGCGACATTCAATGATAAGTATACTTAAATGAGCTATTTAATTTCACATCTCATTGAATTTATTACATAATAGCACATAGATTGGTGTTATAGCACCGTAGAGTTATTCATTTTGTATAGTACATTTTTTTTCGGGCGCTAAAAGGTTTTGTAGGATAAAATTTCACATTTTCTTTATTTAAAAGTCTTTGATTGTAGCAAATGACATGTATGATTAACGAATTCCATTAGCTAGGTCAAGAATCATGTTGGTCATTCACAAATTCAATATGAAATGACGGAGGAAATAGTCAAATTGAAACAAAACTAAAAGATAGGCAAATATGCAAGTTGAGTAACTCTACGGAAAGTTTTCTCTATTCGTTTTAAATACAATTTCAATATACATATATATAATGGAGTGAACAACACTTGGCAATTTTATTAGTTAATATTATTTGTACATTTATATAGTTGGCATTTAAATTATTTTGTAATTTCAATTTATCTGAATTAACTTTTTACTTTGCTTTACTATATTAAATTTTTTTTTTTGAAAAAAAATATAATGTAAAGCATTAAAGCAACAAACTATTTTTATTTATGATGAAGCCATGAGGTGTTTGCCCACCGAAACCTTAATCAAACAACTATATAAATGAACCTTCAAAACTTCTCCTCTTGTGTTAATTATCAATACCTCCAAATATTATTTAATGTCTCCTTTTCTCTTCCTAATTCTATACTCCTTTGGATTCATCCATAGACATGATTAGCATTGCTACTTGTGACAGATTTAATTCTTTACCATTTTCATTTGCCAAATTATCCCAATAATTTCCTCAAAATTAAGCAACAAACTGAGAATTTTCCAGCTTTTTCTCAAAGTTATACAATTTAGTGAAACATAATTCTGAACTAAAAAACGTAATCTCTTGAGACTTCTTCCTTGAATCACTCTCAAATTGAAAATCTTATCTGGGTTCTGCTTATATATTTCTTGCCTTTGTCTCCTCTGACATTTTTCCAAGATTCTGCAAGGGTAAGTCTTGTTTTCAAGATTCTTCATTTTATGCTGTGTGGAAAAAGCAGTAATCTGATTCCCAGTAAATGATTCTGATTTCAATGCTTTTCGGATCATTGTGAAATTCCATCTTCTTTCTGCATACTCCATATATCTTAGGTCCCATCACTTTCAATGCTTATGATAGGAATCCCACGTTATTGAACTGCCAAATTGTAGCTATATTGAGGGTTTAGTCTCTAAGAGGCGTGCAAAGGTTTCCTCGGGCTCAAAATTCGCCCTGGTTTAGGAATTTTTACAAATGGAAACTTTGTTTCCAGCTTCATTCATATCGAATTCGAGTTTGTTGATGCAAAGGAAAAACACAATATGGACAAAAGAAGAAAACAAGCAATTTGAGAGTGCACTTGCAGTGTTTGATGAAAGTACTCCCAATAGATGGGTTATGGTGGCCGCCATGATCCCTGGAAAATCAGTATATGATGTGATAAACCAGTACAAAGAATTGGTGGCAGATGTAAATAATATAGAAGCTGGTTTGGTCCCAATTCCTGGATACTTGAACTCTTCTTTTACATTGAAAATACCCAATAACCGCAGTTTTGATATGTATAGGAAGAGAGGCAGGTCTTGCAATCAAGAAAGAAAGAAAGGTGTACCATGGACAGAGGAGGAGCACAGGTGAAGTTTTCTTAGAATTATGTTTTCTCTCTTTAATTAGATTTTTATATTCGACTGTTATTATGTTTTCAGAGACAAAAAAGGATAGATCCAACGATGTTGCTTTCTTTCTTTTTCTTTTTCTTTT
>CAIGRN010074387.1:0-12618 GCA_903798345.1 Fraxinus anomala
CAATACACAATCATTATCATTCATTCCACAAAGATAGTATCAATTCTTTCTTCTTCCATATTCAAATATTCCCTTGTGTTCTTGAAGTTTTGGAGAATCGCATCAGTACTTAAATGATGAATTCTCTTAAAGACTTGATTAATCCTACAAATTATTTGTTGGAAAACCCTTTAAGCGCCAAATTGTATCGAAGAGGGGACAACGTTGTTCACGCGTTTGAGCCTTTCATCTTCTTCGAAGTTGTTTGATCAGTTGCATCGAGGGTTTTCAATACTTACATGGAAGATCACAATCTACAAAGGAAGAAATTGCGATGTTCAGGAAACTTAAAGATATATTCATCTTCTTCTTTTATTTATTTCCATTAATGAATCTAAGTTTGATCCTGGTTTTCTTGATTGTGTTGCTGGTTATAATTGTTGGTTTCTTATCCATTTCCTCTCATAGATGATATATTCCCCAACGACATGTTTATTGCAATGATGAAGCATTAGATAGGCCTGATTATGATCTATAAATAAGCTGATGACAGCTTCAAACCAAAAGATAAATGAACAACAAAGTACCAATGGATGCTTCGATTCTTGACATGGTTTAGCATTATAGAGGCCCTGGGAATGTTCCGTTCTCCCTCTGCTCGTTCCACTTCTCAACCTGCAAGAACCAAAAAGGTCGATGAAAATGAACAGTCAATGACAATTACTGATAAATTTAAATAAAACTAGTAGTGGATCAAGGGAAATATTATATTGAAAAACAAAACAGAGGAAAAAACAGAAAAAGCTGCAGAATGCGAAGAAGTAATATCAGAGATCATTTCTGCTATTGTCACGGCAAAAAATACTTATACATTATTCAGCCCCAAGGTTGAAGGACGAGATCCATTGTGACCACTCAAACATTGATTGAAAGCATCTCATGGTTTTAAGTTCATATCAAAACAAGTCAACTGCCAACTATTGGAGTATCATAACCACGCTTGCATACCCGTAAGGGCCGGCCCTAGGCCAAAGCCAACTAGGCAATGAATGGCCTAGGGCCTCAAAACTTATGGAGCCTCAATTTCATTTAACTATAAATTTTTTTTATTGATTCTAACTTATCTAAAATAACTTTTTCTCAAGCTTCATGTACATGATTAATTACCAACTACCAAACGAGACTAATATTATTACAGTAATATAATCTAATTTGGAAACTAATATTACTCATCAAGTAGTTTACTAATATTTTATAACTCGAGCTTGGTTTATCCAAATTACTTTTTTCTCAAGCCGCTAACGTGCGATTAATATGATTTTCGAAATCAGCCTGATATTCATAGGGTAATTTTCAATTCTCCAATAAATTCACGTTTGGCCCAAAATGTATTATTGACCTCCAAATTTATTCTCACTTTAGTCCCTTAAAAGGTTTCCAAATCAAAATCAATAGAATCTGGCGATCTTTCTCATCACTAAATAATCTTAACTCGCCATCTTATCATTTAAAAATATATATTTCTCACTATTTTTAATCTAGTCCCTAAGTTTTACATGTTTTGCATTTAGGGCTCATCTCAGGTTTAAGCTTTTAAAACAATCTTCTCCTTACAAGTAATCCTTGTAATATTCCGAGGGCTTCAAATTATGGTTATTAAAACTTTCTCATTATTTTAACTTTTGTTTTTAAACTTTCTAGAATTTGCTAAATTGAATCTTGTGTTTTTCCAATTAATACTTCGTGAAGATTATTATTTAGACTTGCTAAATATTATACGCCGATCTCTAGAGTTGTCAAAGATGATTTATTTTGTTACTCTATCTTTTGAATTGTACAAAGTCCTTGTTTAAAATATAAATATTTATTTATTCATTTACACTTGTAAGAAACATTATGTTAAATGCCTCATAATAATTAGTCGCTTAGGCCTTATAATAATTAATGGCCTAGGGCATTAAAATTTTCAGAGTCGGCCCTGCCCGTTGGGAATGAATTCAGTCACTTGATATTTACATCTATAAGTTCTGAGAACCTCAAATAACTAAAGAATAGAAAGATTACCATCCCAAGAATTTCATGTGATTTGTGTAGGAAATTACCATCTCAAGACAAGTAAAAACAATCTTCAGAGTTCACATTATATAATACCGCCTTTCTTTATAAATAAAGCAGATTCATGTTCCCTTTTACTTTCTATACGATTAGTAAATCCCAAAAAACCATTTTCTCAGTTCATATCTTCCCTTGGAGCAATATTTGACCGTTTCCTAACTCGCACAGCACAGCAATTAATTATTCATTTTGGTATCCAGTTTTAATTTGTTGTATCTACTGAATGAGAATCTCATGGTTCTTCAATGCGTTTTACGTAAAAAAAAAAAATAAAGGAGATCTTCATATTCAAAGAGAAAATAATGCAGTAATAAGTAGGACCAAGTGCAAAACATTGGTTATTTACCTAATGATATTCCTAATAGGATAATATTTGTATATATTTATCATAGAACCAAGAAAACCAAAATTGTAAAATCATATTGCATCAATAAAAAACCATGATTGTCTAGGCAAATCGACCAAGTAGCATATCAACTCACCCATTCACCAGGGCAGAGGGAACGATAGTACTTGGCAAATTTTCCACAATCACCAGATTCTTCTCCCTTAGCAGCCACACACCTGACATTAAAGATGTATCGATTAGTTCCAGGTAAATAAAACTTAAATACACATTTTTTTTTTCCAGAATCACGTATAGCTCAACTTGAGCTTCCTACTAAGTTTTTCCAGCCTTGCAGTTACATGTATCTATCAAAAGATGCAGCCTATATCAAATTTTAGGATCGTATCCACAGCTTAAAGTAAAGAGCACCACACAAAACAATCCTAGACTCATCCTATCAACTAAGTTCATGGAACAACATGCTGCTGCTGCCACCACGACCCCAACATTAACATGCTAAACGTAGACAAGGCATAATAAACTACCACAGATAACTTCTGTTGGAGCAAAAAGTTATTTCAGTTGACACAAGATTTATAAATTTTGTTTCAAGCTTCCAAAGTGATTGTGTTTGTTTTAACCATCTGTATGGCTCATTCAAGAATGCGTGTTTGCTTCCAACTTGTAAAAATAAGATAGATATTCGATTAAATAAAACATATACTGGCATCGATGGAAGCGGAATCATAATCTACAGAACATACAAGTCACATATATGCTAGCCCTGGTAGAATACAATATACAACTCAAATAAACCAAAGAGATGCTAAGAAAACATCAGATTTCCTCATTTATCCAATGTCAGCTTCTATCCAATTTTCACGTCATTTTGCCACAAGTAGCGATTAAGCCGATTAATTAATTTGGTAACACACCGTCAAAAGGTAACAGCCCCTCAAATTGGTAGCAAGAAATGAATTTCGTGTCACAACAAAAAACTTTACCTGTGAAACTCAATGTAGCGTGTGAAACAGTGTCGAGTTTGGTTGGTTGTTGGGAATCGAAAATCAGCTGGAGCAGTTTTAAGTTCAATCTGATAATAAAGTTCAAACAGACGAAAACAAAAATCCTTAGTGAGAAGGGGCACCAATAATTCCAAAATTAATATTCTACGATTTAACACTATATCCCAGTCGACCCAAAATCAAATGTAACCGCACAGGATCGAGACGAAAAAGAAGAGGATGAATTCATCAAGCAAACCAGTACAAATTTGAGCCAAAAACATGTAAAATAAAACAAATGTATCGAACTACAAGGCTGAGATATATAAACATCCAGAAATAAATGAAATATAAAAGGATAAATAGTAATTTAGCCATCTAATTTCATTAATCCACTGAAAGGAGGAAAATAAAAAATAAAAAGAACAGGATGCTATGAAACATTTACAGAATTATGCTTCGAAATGAAAAATCTAGACGCATACAACGTAAAATAAACAATGGGAATTAAAACATGAAAATTTTCGTAGGGATTTTTACCTCGGCCATTGAAGACGTAAATCGATTAGAGAAAGCCCTTCAAATCACAGAAAGTTCGGGTCTTTGTGGGGTAACTTTTATGTGTTTGTTTGCGAATTTAACCAGACAAGTAACAGGTGTCAATTGGGAGTAATTACTAATAACTATCTGGTTCGTGTAGTGACCAATGAGGAATCCCCTATGTCTTTGACTAGAGGGCTGTCCTCAATTAGTATTTTAGCCGTTGTACCATTATTTGAATTTTTTTTTTTATTTCTTTTACGAACCCATTTTTAATTATACATGTAATAATACATTATGAACGTAAATTTAAAATTTTTATTTATTTTTTAATTACACATTTTTTTAAAAATCATTATTCAAAATATTATTTTTCCCAAATAATTGGTAGGAGCTTAATAAATTTAAAAAAAACCCATTAAAATTTTTATTGAGAAAACTTGAATTTACATAGAATTTTAAAATTCATTAAATTCTTAGTCGAGAACACTCCGTTGATTGGATGTATCATGTGGAATTTTTCAAGATTTCATCGATTTTTTTTCTTTCGTATTTTTTTTTGAAAAAATTAAAAAAAATCATAAATTGTTGAAATTATATGTGACAAAATTGATAAGCGAATAATAGTTGTGGATCCTAAAATGTGCGATTATAATTAATGTTTAAATTTAATTATTAAATTATAAAGAAACTATAACATTTCCCAAACATGCACGAACCTTGAAGGTTTCGTATTTGCTCATATTATTTGGCTAAAAATCTATACCAAAATTTAAAAAAAATTAAATTAAATAAAAAATTAAATTTTGCCCTTATCTTTTCGCTAGATTTGAAACGGTCTTTTTTGTTTCTTTTACTTTTTAAATTTAGATAAGAAATTTTTTTTTTAACTTGAGGAAATTTCGTTCTTTTTTATTTTTCAAAACTGGTTACAACTCAATAAGATTTTTCAATTTTAATTTTATTACTTACAGAAAAAGAACAAAATTAATCAAAAACATTGACTAGAAAAAGGAAAAGGAAAAAAAATCCTAAATTTGGATATTATTCAATTCTAATTTTATAGTGCTTATTGGAATTATAATAAGAGAAATTTAATTTATTAATTCAATTCAATAATTGCTAGTTAATATTTTTAATTTTATTTTCTTACTAGTAACCTTTAATCTAGTCAAAAAGTTTTTTTAAGACATGTATGCTCAAACTTTGATTCAGTTGGGAGATTGGACTTGTTCTTACAACCACCTATCCTGCAATTTCTCAAACTGGAGAGTTTATAGCAGATTCAGGGAATTGACTTAGTAAATTAATACCCCAAACAAACACTTTATTAATCAAAGTGTTTCAACAGTAACATCAACAAACTAATCCTCCAATAACATGGCTGAAACAGAAAATACTGCTAATCATCCACCTCCAGAGGCAGTAGCACTGACAGTTGTTGAACAAAAACCTGAAACCAAAGAAGAAATTCCTGATAATCCTCCACCTGTTGAACCAAAAAAAGTGATTATGCCAGTAGTAAAATCACTTAATTCCAAGAAAATTGTCCTACCAGTAGCCCTACTTACTTTTCTTCTTTCTATTCCAATTCTGTTTTTAGGTATATGGTTGCTTTACATTCAGCAATATGATTGTGAAGGGCTGTTGAAAAACTTGCCCAGAGTGCAAATTGGGATTGGCATTGGCATGTTGATTATTTTCTTCCTAAGCAATGCTGTGATTTATACCAGGGCTAAGTTTCCCATACCTGGGCTCGTCGTGATCGTCGCGCTGATGATTTTGACGCTCATCGTAGGGCTCGGGATCCTTGGAAAGTTTAAGATGGAGAGCCGAAGGATAGTTGCTTCACCTAAGTGGCTTGAACTGAAGGTGCATGATAGCAATAAATGGAATGATATCAAGTCTTGCATATATGAGACGAGAACATGTAAGGATTTGATATCCAGATCGTATGTGCTCGATACCAACGGTATCTCAACGAGTAATTTGTCCCCCGTTGAGGTAATATACCTCCGTCATGTCTACTCATGCATCTATCTTGTTGACATATAATCTAATTTCTCGCCTTACCTATTTTTGTATGATGGTCCTTAGTCAAAGAACATACGTATATATTATCTTATTATGACTCCAAAGAAAGAACCCTGCTACTTGTACAGCTTTTTTGACAACTTCTTTGATAGATGCTGAGGTGTTGTGCACCTCAGCCCTTGATCTGTCAAAGAATCTATTAAAACATTTATGTACTAATAGATTAATTCCCAAAGAAATGATATTTATCCTTTTCTTTTCTTCTTGTTTTGTATCTTTATGAAGTCGGGATGCTGCATACCGCCATCAATATGCGAGATGGAGTTTGTGAATGCGACTTACTGGATAAGAGGAAACAAGGAGATTGACGGCACAGTCCCATATGATATAGACTGTGATTTATGGCAAAATGATGAAACCATGCTGTGCTACGACTGCAATGCATGTAAAGATGGATATGTTAGGACATTAGAGGGAAAATGGTCGAAACTTGGGATTTTTCTCAGTGTCATGTCTTTGTTACTTATGATAGCACATTTATTTTTATTTGTTGCAACAATGTGGGAGCATGCAGGTTAGCAGCAGATTTTTGTAGGGCTCCTGTTATATTCTGGTTTTATTCTTTTGTCATCCACTTCAAGAAATTATTTATTTTTTAGTTCTTGGTTTATGATAACATTTTTGTTACTTTCTAGTGTATTATTCAAGAAATTTGTAGTTGAAAATGTTTCAAAAACCTTTCTGAACGCAGTGTGTTGTTTAATCTGTGCTTGTTCCTTTTTTTTCCCCAAAAATAATTGGAAGGATAAAAACTAGCATCCTTGGCAAACTACAACACCAAACACCTCTTGGGTGCTCAATGGATTCAATAGTTCGATTCTTCCCTTCCTCCATGAAGGACCCAACAAATTAAAATCAGAGAAAAAATGGCAAGAAAACCAGGAGGAGAAAGAGTAAAATGCATGTTATAGTGATAATGTTAAATCTTTGTACAGTTTTGATTCTAAGAAACAAGTTGTGAACAACTCCAGGAAGGTACAATTTCCGGGAGAAATGAACTAATTAGGGAAGTATCACTAGTAGATGAATCTGATGCACATTCACCTCGGGGTATGAGAGATATCATATGATCTTCCCCAACCGGGATTGACTGCAGGAGTAGTGCCACAACCAAAGGTAATCATTCCCTCTGCGGCAGAAGAATTTTAATGGCATCTTATAAAGTGTAAACAAATTTCTACCTTAACTTCATCAAGGAATGTTCCATCATGAACAACCCAACAAATAATACAAAACTAGATAATTAGAGAAAAAATAAAATGGCAAGGAAAACGAGGAAAGAGTAATATGAATGTTACAGAAACAATGTTAATCTTTGCATACTTTGATTCTAAGAAACAAGTTGTGAAGAACAACAAGAATCTACAATTTACTAAACAACAGAAAGAATTCAAATGGAGTGCGAATGAACTATTCGGGGATGTATCACCGGCAGTTGTATCAGATGCACATTCACTGCAGAGTATGAGACATATCATATGATCCTCCCCAAGCAGGTTGACGGCAGCAGTAGTGCTACTGCCATATGGAATCATTCCCTCTCCCACAGCTCCACCACCCATGTAATGAGGTCTACCATATCCGTCCATAAAACCCACATTTGCGTTCATCAATGTGGATATAAAGGATTTGGATTCATGTACAGACCACCATATGGGGTTGGATCTACACAGATTAGTAAGTTCACCATTAGTAAAAATGGAAAAGAAGGGAGAATCCTAATTGAGACCTGAAAATAAGTGAAGCTGATTACCGTGTGCCTTCTTCTCAGCATTTAAAACTTCAGCACGCAGTCTTTCCACTTCTTCAACCATACCAATCAGGTCTCTCCATAATCTTCATCTGTTCCACTTTCTCTATGTTTAGACCTTTTTCATACTCAAGGTCTTGCTGTGGTCCCAAACAATGAAGAATAGTTTCAATAGATGAACTACTATTGTCCGACTATAAATAACAAGGAATTGTAGTTAATATAGATACAAGGAAAACAGGGCAATCAGTTGATTTCAAACTATCTTAGGATATCTCTGTCTTTGAAATAGTCTCAACTCACAAGTCTCCAATAAATATGCAGGAAAGAGCATCAAAAATACTTACTTGCAAATTCATTAGATAACCAATAAATCAAATCAAGTTACAATCCATTAGAATTTACAAAAATAAAAATAAAAAAATCGAATGAAGTCTATAAGGATTGTGAGAATGAGAGATCATTGAAGAAAATAATGGGCAGGAAAACGCTCACCGTAACCTCTGGTGTTCTTGGTTCAGGCTATCGAGTTCAGCATTCATTTCTGGAAGGTTTTTCAAGTCATCACGGGCTTTGTCCAAATCCTGAGTGGCGTTCTGGATTTGACCAGTCAACTCTTGCTTAGCTGTCACCAAGCTCCGCGCTTCGAGATGGGCCTGTTGCAGGTCTTTCTTAACCCTCTCACCTGCTCTGATGTTAGCTTCCCATTTTGCAATCTTGTCCAACAAAATCCGAATCTGAATATCACCTTCTGTTTTTGTGCTTCTTATATGTTCTCTGAGTTTCTCTACTTCCTACTGCGCAGCTACAAGATCCTGCCTCAAGGCAATATTGGCAGATGTCAATTTACGATTATCCAAAGAAAGGGTTTCTAATTCTGCTGCCTGTGAGACAAATTTATTATCTAAAAATGCAGGAGAAAGTGGTTCTGTAGGTTGGCGGGAAGCAGATAATGGATCATGACGCCTCATGCCTGGAGCATCTGCAGAACGTCCTTCATGTTCTAGTGGTATATTTCTTCTAGAAGCCATTTGAGCCAAAACCAACCAAGAGTAGAGAATCTGTCTGTTATTTGTCGAATAATACAAAAGAAACAAAAAATTATAGGTTACAATCCGTAATAAAACTAAAAAACAATTAGTAGCATTGTAATAGGACATCTAGGGGTCACAAAATAAGACATCTGACTGTAAATAGCAAGTAGACTCAAGTCAGATAGCATACAGTCCCAGAATATTGTGCTTTTTAATTGACGTAGATCCAGGGTTCACTGAAGCCTTTGTACAGTGACATCCTGCTCTTAACTATGGCGGAAATGTTCAGCGCTTCTCAAGACTGAGCAGTATTCTCATTGCAGAAGAGATATTTACAGAAAGTAGTCATTAGTAGCACTAAAAATTGCAAAATGTTTCGTCACACAGCTACAAAAAATTAGTCCATCTGTGACACAAGTATATCTGGGATTGTATAACTTAAGGAATAAAAAATACAATTGCAAAACTGAAATTATGTTAAATAGAAGAAAAACTAATTCTTATAGCACAAAAAACCTCCCAGGGCAAGTGAAGTCGAGCAAAAATTCCATTCAGCTATTCCTCTATGGACGAAAACCTCTTGTTTCAACCATGGGCTAGGGGAAAAGGTGTATGATCAGCTCAATATTGCAGTCCTCATTCAGACTACAAAACGCTTGTATATGGATATCTCCAGTCCACTGAATGAATCAAGATTGCAAACCACAACTAGGTATGATTGACAGTATATTGAGTATGTACTTCCAAATCACGTCGCAGAAATGGAATCCATTGATTGAGGAATTTGTATGTACGTAACTCAATATGTGAAATGGAAATTTTGAGAGTAGAAAATGAGGGGTAAATTGGCATTATACATGCAAATCTGAAAGAAATGTAATGTTTTCTTTTGTAATTTACCTCCATGTCCAGGAAGATAACGTCACAACTTGGGACTAATTGCCAGTGAGTAACTTCCTAAGCTTTGGAGGATTTGGCATTGAAAGCTTGACTCTTAGACCATGAACAATGCACAGGAAAAGGAGTAAGGTCTAGTCATATAAAGGAAAATTGTATTCCTATGTTGTGAAATTTACTCAAAACTTGGGTTGATAAACTTAGATAACTTGCTGCCGTGAATGGAAACATTGCCACTTGTCCTGTGATTTGCCCAATTTAAAAATATACACTGCAACTATAACATGACTGGCCCAAGTTAAAGTCAAATGATGGATGCAAGTATTATTCCCTTAGTCGTTTTACAAGAAACTGTATTTCCATACGTATAGATACTTTCCAGCAATGTCCAGAACCTAGTGCAAAATTCAGACACCTGTTGCAGGAAAAATCAAGATTATCTCATCGTATCCGGTTTCTTTATGTTATCTATGAATAAATTTTGACGAACACATTATTTCCTCCATTCAAGTGAAGAAAATGCAGGCAGTAAAACAAATTAATTACTTCTATTCTTCCCTTAGCATCGTTCTCTAATTACCTATTTCCGTAGCAACCTCTTTTCCAATTCCACCTGCCAGAGTCTATTTCCCCTAAACCACGGAGACCTCCCACAAAAAGGAAAGAAAAATAATATTACGCAACGCACCTATGATACATATTAATGTATACATAATACATGTACAACGTTTAGATATATATTCAGCACGGGATACTAACGAATTTTTTTAATCACTTTTGAGTAAATTCAGTGATCAGATAATTCATTTTCCAAAATCCTAAACTATCTGAATGAATTTCAGAGTTAGCTGGGGCGGAGCCACTTGGGTCTAGTGGGGGAACTGCACCTCATTGGATTTTGGTCCTTGGTATTTCACCGATTACACTTGAGGGGTGGCCAGTTCTATGGTAAGGAGAAAGCCATAAACAACAACATCAAAAATTCAAGAGAGACATTGACAGAAAATTGCTGTTGCGTATGGAAAATTGCAATCATGAAACAACAATTTTGGAAAATAAATTCTAAGGAGCAGAGAAGTGTTGAGATTAAATCATTTACAATAATCAAATCGAGTTGGAAATCAACGAATAAAGCCCAATTGAATTAAAGCATGTTTCTAAATAAATGTCTGATTCTGATATTACCTCCCAGGTTTGGTGACGAAGAAAATGACTTATCCATGTTAAAAAAAAAAAAAAAGGGATGAACGCATCCCCACCTGCCCTGCCCTCAGCCATCCCCACCTGCTCCGCCCTTAGTCTTGGTGAAAGAGGTAAATTGCAAATTATGTCTCCAAAGATACAGCATGGAAGGCTGCTTATAAACTTGTACTTATTCAAGGATCAAATCCATATTTCTGAATTCGAACCCGTGGCAACGTCAAGTAAAGTTGGAGTTTTTCCATCTTCTCATTTTACGACTTGGAGAGATGTGACCTGGGGCGGACTTATCCATGTGAAAATTACTGATAGTGGTGCCAAGAGGAGATTAATATGTCTCCCTTTATCGTACTCTTTCACAGTAAATTATTCCCGGTTTACAGTGGGTGCCGTGGGAAAACCGGAAAACCCATGGCCGCTTATAGTTGTACCTTATTGCTCAATCAACAACACAACAGGCCTTCGTTGCAGTTGGATATGCAATTATGGATTACCCCAACAAGACTGGCTTTCAATTGGGCTGCACATGGCTTATAATCAAGGCCCACAAAATGGACTTTAATCAATTTTGCTATAGAGCACCAAAACATTATAAAATGAGGAAATTACAAAAAATCAAGTATTTAAATATTGCTTTTAAAAAATCAGGTCCAAAAGTTATTTATGCAAAAATCAAGTAATATATTAAAACCCTAATTAATAACCCTAATTCACTAATCTTTCCCTCTCCATTTCTCTCGTCTCTCTCTCGCCATCACTCCCCTTTCCTCCCTCTCTTCTTCCCCGCTCTCTTTCTCTTGCCTCTATCTCTCTCTGTCTCCCTGCGAGCGGAGCTGCAGTGAGTGATCGTCGACCGATGATCTTAGACACGGAGAAGTCACGCACAGTGACTGCACAGATCGGCGATGATGGTTGTGCAACGTCGCGACACCGGCAGCAGTGTCGCAACACTGCCGTTCACAGCGTCGAGACGCTGCTGATCACAACAGCGTCGCAAAGTTGAAGGAATCGGAGAGGCGACGAATATGTGGGTGTGTGGTGGATCTGTGTGTGGCTGTGGCGGGCAGATCTCTGTGTGTGTGGTTGTTGTTGATGGTTGGCTGTTGTTGGTGGCAGACGGTGTGTGGTTGTGTGTTGGCGGATTTTTTATTGGTGGTTTGGGTGGATCTGTGGTGGTTTGGGTAGTGGTGGTTGTTGGTGGATGGTTGTGGTGGTGGTGGAGGTGGCCGTGGTGGTTTCTGGCGGTGGTCGTGTAGGTGGTGGAGGCGTGGGTCATGTTGATGGATTGGGTAATATACAAGTGATTGGTGGTGGAGGTGGTTGTCAGTAGCTTTGTGGTGCTGTTGTGACGGTGGCGACGTGGTGAGGGTGGTCGAAAGTGACCATAGTGATAGTGGTGGTAGTCTGTGACCAAATGCTTGGTAATCTATGACCAAATTTTTGGTAATTTGTGACTAATTACTCAACTATGACCTAAAAATTTAATAATATGTGACTCAAAAATAATCTGTGACCACCTAATTTAAAAATCTGTGACCTCGAAATAATCTGTGATCAATTAAGTTTAAAATATGCGACATGTGACCCATAATTATATATATGTGACCATTAATTATATAACTGTCATCTTATTATATTTAATTACTAAATAACTTTAATTAATTAAAATCTGATTTT
>CAIGRN010074388.1:0-10495 GCA_903798345.1 Fraxinus anomala
TTATAAACAGTTCAAATTATAAATAAATAAATAAAAATAAATGAGTAATATGTGTGAATAATTCGAAATGTGTGAATAAAAAATGATTTCAGTATTTATAAACAATTTATATCAAAATCGTGGTTAGCAAAAATTAAGTTTTAATTCAATTAAAATTAGGACATTATTTTTGAAAAGTCAAAAAAGAGTTTTTAAAACCAAAGTGTGCTTCTTCTAGTTCCAAAATAGAAAACTTCATTTAAAATTAAATTTTAAATAATAATTAAATAACTTTCTCGTAAAGTCCTTTTTTTTATAAAAAGAAAAGGTCAAGTCAATTGATCTTAATAAGTTTCAATAAAAAATTTAATTTATTAAGTATTAGATCAAATTATCAAACAAAAAATGAAGAAATGACACGTGTAGTGATAAATTTCTACAGAAATAAAAGAATAATAAATAAATTAGTAAATCACATTATCCAAAGCAGTGGGATATGGTGCCAGATGGCAGCATCACAGTGGTTGGAGAGATAACATGCTTTTCTTAGGTTGATCATTGTCCAGTAAAAAGATATCCCATTAGTTTGAAATATTGCATTATTCATTAATAAACTCAAATTTGGTTGCAGCGTAGAATTGAGAGTAAAGATAATATGGCTACAAGCAGTATGGCATCTGGATTTGTGGTGGCACCAAATTTCACAGCAAATACAATAAGTGCGCCCAGGAGTGGTATGCTATTCTTTTCTTCCAAGACCAACAACAATTCAAGGCTGGTTGTGAAGGCTGCCGAAGAGGCGGCAGCACCGGCAGCCACCACTGCTCCGCCAGCGGCTGAAAGTGCAAAAGCAGCCAAGCCACCTCCGATTGGACCCAAGAGGGGCGCAAAGGTGAGTGACAATTTCCCTTGTATTTAGTGTACATGTTCGACACACTCAACTCGACATGATAAGATTAGATTAAAGAAAAAAAGGTTACATTGTTCAAGTCGATAAGAAGGTGTGTACTTATATACTCCAAAAAGGTATATTGTTAAGCAATCAAATTTATCTAAGTGAATTGCTGTAAGAAGGGCAGAATATTGAGTTGATATTGTTGGCATATCAGGTGAGAATTCTCAGGAAGGAGTCCTACTGGTACAAGGGGGTTGGCTCAGTTGTTGCAGTTGACCAGGTGAATATAATAATCACATACGCACAGTGGCATATTTCTGTAAATTATGTCCAAATTTGATATTCAAACATGTATTCAATACATATGCAGGATCCCAAGACTAGGTACCCGGTTGTTGTGCGGTTTAACAAAGTGAATTACGCGAATGTATCGACAAACAACTATGCATTGGATGAAATCCAGGAATTCGAATGAGGACAATCCTATGTTGTTGTTAATGTAGAACTACTGTCCTGTTGAATATTTGGCATCTATTTATACAAGAGCTTGCTTGTGTATGAATATGGGTATATAGTATGCTTCTTCTAGACCTTAATTCTATTGCAGCTGCATCATGGGCATGTTTGGCTTAGCTCTAGAACACAAATACTCGTATCAAGGACAAAAGGATTTTCCAAAACATTTTAATTGGACCCCAGCATGATTAAAAATAAAAATTTACTTGCATGCAAATTTAACTTTTAAGCTTAACCAAATATGCTCTAGCCATCTCTCTCATAGTCAGTCATAGTTGTGATAGCATAAAAGCAAGCAAGGCTTGTTCGTTCAACTTACTTTGTAAGTAGCACTATATCAGCCATGACAAGCAGTTTCCAGAGTCAGAAGTCAAAAATCATGAATTTGAGAAATTAAAAACCCTAAGAAGTACGATTTGAGCAATCTCCGGTACTTGAGAAATGAATTCAACAACAAAACGATTCCAGTCTTAATACAAGCAAAACGCACATCCAGATACCATTTAAAAAACCAGGAAGTACCGTTAAACTGACAGAAATCTAGGACAGTATCTTGTCAGGAAACGACGGCGCAAGAACTGAGGATCCCTCCAAGGGTATTAAGCCAAGCCTAACTCCCTATCTTTTTGGCACCAGCTTCTGACAGCAAAGCTTCAAGTTCTCCTTCCTGGTGTAGTTTGACAGTATCTGCATCAAGAAACAAGAACTTTTAAATAATTTTGTAAGCTGTGAAAAATTAAGTGTCTATTCAGTTGAAAGATGTACTCACACTATGAACCGTCCATATTATTCTTGAAAATAGTATAAAATTGCAGTAAAATACCATAAGTCGTCCAAAAATTTGAAACAAGTATATTCAAAATACATGGCTTCAAGGAAACAGATAGAATATTGCACAAATCAGAAGCAAATAGGAAGAAAATGAAAGAAAGAATTAACTCACAGAACCAATTGAATTAAAAATGAAAGTAACAATTGCAGCACTATTTTTTGAACATATTAAGTGTCATGCGGAGGGTATTATCTATAAAGTATCAGAAATTCACTACTACTTTTTATCAGAAGTGTGATGATTGATGACACTATTTTGTTTGAATAAATAATATCTACCCTTTGACGCTAATACTATTACACTAAGTGGGGTCGTTGACATTTCTTTCTTCACTCAAGAGACGAGCTCAAATATTTTGTCACAAACTCATAAAGGACAGGATTGACAAAAGTACCTGTACAACCACCAATGTGCCTTCCCCCTGATCATGAAAACAAATGTTAGTAGAGAAACTCGAACATTAACTACTAACTGATAACATGAAATAAATAAAATTATGCACATTTAAGATTTGGAATCCTAATTTGAACTGACAATATGACAAATTTTAATCAGGAAAGTTCCACCATTTGTCCTTATCCTATTTTCCAAGTAACGAGGTGGTTCCAAACCTTTAGAAAGAAGCAAGATGATCCCCAACTTGCATTGATTGTGCAAATATAATGAAATGTCGAGGACTAACTTGTTTGCATATAAAGGTTGGGGACCAATGGTGCAATGTTCCCTTTTAAGCAGCAGCTGGATATTTATACTCCATTATCAATAAATATAGTGTTCTATAATGACTTATGCATAACACAAATTTCTGGAGCATATTAAAGTATACTCTGTGACTTGTTTTTATATTCTAAGTAAGATGTGATCAATATACGTAGGAAGATTGTACAGCATTTCCAAAATTTTACCTATAAACACATTGGGAACAGTATGTTGACCAGTAAGCTTTTCAAGTGTCTTCTGCAGTTGCGGACCTTCAGAACCTGAAAATGAGAAAACTTCTCAATGTGTCCAATCAATTAAAGGATGAAAGTTTGTCCAAGAATAATGCATATTAAGGCTCACTCCTGATTGTAACTTCATAATGAGAACTAAACTGCTGGAATTTTTTGTCAACGTCTTTCTTATTTACAAATCAAAGTGTAGGGGATAAGACAGTAGAAAAATCAGAACTTAGTTAAACAGACATTCAAGAAAAAATGGCAATGCAGTTCATTATGAGCAACCACTTCAGGAATTTTCATATGAAGCAATAGATGCTTGAGTAAGTTAGGGATGGTCCTACTGAATTGAGGTTTATTATAAGAATGCATGCAAATTTTTCTTCAAAACAAGCAGGCCACTAAAAATATTATAGTCAATTACAATGAATTCATCAACTCCCTGTCATCCAGTTACTACAAGGAACTATTACAGCACAAACAATTCCAGAAATTTAAGTATACAAATAGAACAGTGACGTGTGAATGGGCTGGCTTAAACTTAATACAGATAGCAGCCTAAAATATTGGCCAAACTTCTTTACAACTGGAGATCTTTCAGAAATAAATTTTTTTCTAAGCCAAAATTTTGTTAGCAAATGCACCAAACAAGTGACATAAACCCATATAATAGAAATTAAAGACAACGGGATTAACCAGACTCAGTATGCCACTCCATGCACAAGCCCATTTACGAAAAGCTATGAAGGTTGTCGCAACTGCATGGAACAATTTTTATCCCATCATGTTAATATTCATTCTTTCCATGTCCATGTTCTCCTCGTCACTGTGATTGTCACATCCTTTTGGGAAATCTAAGAGTAAAACCTCGTCCCCTCCTCCTCTTCATCTAAAGACACCCAGGAACCCGCAAAACTTCTTATTTCCTCCCATTTAAAACAAATGCCTCAACTCTCTGAAGCCAAACCCGAGCGTTTCAAATCAACATTTAGGGTCAAGCTCATTATCACTCTTGGACTCCTGTGTACTGCCCCAAATGCCTTGTAGGCTTGAAGATTCGCCTGAAGAATTGCAAGTTTGTTTGCTCTTCATCCGACTACTGATTGTGTAAATTGTTACTTGATGACCCTATATAACTACAAGTGCAATGCACTATACTTTTCTTCAGCCTCTCCCATTCTCCATATTCCCAGTGGCAGTTGCAGTGGCAGAACTTGTTTCGCTGGCAAACAAAGTCCTCATCTCATCTACAAATCAAATGTCAGTTGCCACAATGGGGTTGACAACTTTGATGACCGACTGTACTCCTAAAGGTATTAACAGGTCATTCAAAGTTTTACCGCAGTTCATTGATTCACATGGTTATCTCCTCTGAGTTTCACTTTGAGAGGTTGTAAAATTTTCAAGGGTCTTTTTGTCTTCACTAGCTTTAGCCCCATTTCTTCTAGTGAAAACCTCATAAAGATTTCTAGCATTTTTGGAGTCGAACCATGCTACGGTGTCAGAATAATTGACATGATTGACATAATGCCATATGGGACTGTGTCACTAAACTATTTAAAACACAGTCATCTTTTCAATCAAATCACCTCCCGCCACCTATGATTTTGACACTGCTTATTTTGACACTGCTTCTGGCATTATTCTTCTGGAGAGGTGGTTTAAACCTTTGGAGTCTGAAATTGTCTTAACTATGTTACAGCCCGTCTATTCTATATTCTACCACATTGCCTTGTTCTCCATCTAATATGACAAGCTTGTTACACTTAATAATTTTATTTTGGGGACCTTTTCCTACTCTAAATTTGAGCACAAGTAATGGTATCTCCTAATTCCACATGGGAATTCTTCATTGAACTATTTAAAATACAGTCATATTTTCCATCAAAAAATCACCTCCCGTCATCTATGATTTTGGCATTGCTTCTGGCATTATTCTTCTGGAAAGGTGGTTTAATCCGTTGGAGTATGAAATTGTCTTTACTATGTTATAGCCGTCTATTCTATGTTTTACCCATTGCCTTGTTCTCCATCTAATATGACAGGCTTGTTACACTTAATAATTTTATTTTGGGGACCTTCTCCTACCTTCAATTTGAGCGCAACTAAGGGTATCTCCTATATCTTCAAAAAGACACCTATAGTAATTTTTCATATGAAATTACCGTTGTTCACATATTTTAGAATAGAATTTAGATGTTGGCTTACCAGTAGACCTGAAAACATCATTGGTTTCTTAACCTATAGCACACCTCAAGAAGAAGACAGAATTGAATTCTCGGATAAAATCAGTCTTCAATGGATGCTTATTATTTTTCCAAGAAAATAAAATAGTCCTTCAGGAACCTCAGGGAAATTGAAGTCTGACAAGTTTAAGGCATCAATGGCAAAACGAACTTACATCAACTATGTAGATAAATATGTGGTTCGAGATGGATTGCTAGACTTGAGCCGCTGAGCACTCATTTCTCCAAGATCATCAACAATTAATGCCGAAACAACAAGGTAGTAACATTTGTAATGAAATAAAATTGCTATATCTTCATTTCCAATAACGCAGTTCAGTACAATGGTCTAATGACATTTAGTGGTAACTGGAAATTCATCAACTAATATCAGATACTAAAATATGAAGATATACTCAATAAGACTCGATGACTCTCAATGTGACAGGTTCTCTCATTATATAGAACCAAAATCACAAATAAATATAGTAGCTATCAATTACAATATTAATTACTGGTAACCTATTAAATATGGTAGTTTTCCTTATATTCCAATGATATCCCCTCAAACTGATGCTGGTAATTATGAATTGGCGACGGTAACAATGCTCGTGCCCACGAAGAAGTGACCCAAATCACAATAACCATTATGAAAAATAATGACCATGAGAGACCCAAGAACAACAAATAGTGCAGAAATAGCCAAGAACCACTCCAAAACCAATCCAAGAACACTCCAGAGCCAATCTAGAGAGCTCACACCCAAGAAGAATTTCCAAAAGAAATTCACGAAGTGTGCCGACCACACGCAATGAGCTCTATCAGTTGGGAGAACTACCGAACACATAATTCGTGTTCTGACAAAAGCTCTAACGGCCAATACACCAGCCAAAAATCCAACAATATATCGTTGGCCAATATGCTATAGTTGAAAGAAATGCCACTGAACAGCGTACACCAAAAA
This sequence comes from Fraxinus anomala, assembly GCA_903798345.1. Classification (NCBI taxonomy): domain Eukaryota; kingdom Viridiplantae; phylum Streptophyta; class Magnoliopsida; order Lamiales; family Oleaceae; genus Fraxinus; species Fraxinus anomala. The sequence continues at coordinate 6,350 of CAIGRN010074388.1, forward strand.
AAACCCAAAGATGATCCTCCTCTGAGAATCAAAAACTCTTGCTCATCACCCGAGCAACTAAACTCAACGGTGTACTCCCATGTCTCTCTCATCCCTTTGCATTCTCATATACAAGCCCGTTAACACCATTTAACCCAAGGACATCACAAAAGTCCAAATGAACAAAACAAATAAAAAAATTCCCCATTCCCAGTATAACCCAATATCATTAAACCGGCCCACCACATACAAAACCACCCCATCTTACCATATACCCATACCCAGCCACCATATATTAATATAACCTAGCCACTATATACAACCTTAACCGACCGAACAATATACAACCCAATAACCCAACTCACCCAGCTCATCTTGGCCCAAGTCACCACAACCTATTACCAAGCCCAATTCCAACCCTTCACCGTCTTCCTCCACCTACCACAACATTAGGGGTCCCTACCGCCAGCTGAACTTTCTCTCCAACAAATCATACAATCATCTACCTCCTCATCTCTTCATCCGCTAGCCGGTGGAGACGGGTTGTTGACCGGTGTAGACGAGGCTGCTGCTGGCTGGGACTTCGATAGGAACTTTCATTCCAGATTGACAGTGGAAAGCACAGATGAAGTAGTGATTCCCAGAGGTTTGAAGAAGGATTGAATCACTTCCAGTGTTGAAGGTTGCAAGAGGTGCTGAGGTTGTGCATGTTTGATAATCTGGTTCGGACACTTGCAGGACATTATGCAATTGAGGGTTGTAGATAAAAACTATGGAGTCTCCAACTTGGCAGGTATTGGTATCAGCCCAGGTTCATCAATCAGTTCCAAAAGCGTTCCAACCGCAGAATCACCAACCTGATATACCGCAGCCATGGATGTCCGAAATAGAGCCAATGCCATCATCAACAAGAAAAACACCAATGCCTTAACAGAGAAAGACATGGCTTAATCACAAAAAGGGGTAAAAATTGCTAAAGCAAGATAGGAGGAGCTAAACCAAGAAAACTATCGGAATACTAAGACGACTTGACGGGTGAAAAAACCCAACCAAGAAAATGAAAGAAAATCTAAGGAACCAATATTCAGTAACGGTAACCTATTAAATATGGTAGCTTTCCTTATATTCCATATCACCTATTAAATACGTACACTCTCCGAACTCTTTCGAGAAAGTTGCATACTTATTAATAAAAACCTTTGCCCGGTACAAGAACTAGCCATGTGAATCTGAGCAACAAGCAACAATTACATTGCTTTCTACTGCAGCAACATTTTGTTTTCAATCAGCAAATCCTTTGAACCATTTAAAAGATTTTATGCATATGAAGGATCGACATAATTATAGAACACACACCACATCCAATCAAACATATGGAATCTAGAATCTTCCATGAGAATCGAGTGCACAAATATAATCAGAAATGAATTATGTATATAAGAAACGATCAAAACATACCCAATTCGTCCAATTCAATAACACGCGGCTCCACACCAAGGCTCTTGAATAAATATTTAACCTCAGAAGAGTACCTTCAGCACAAAATTCAAGAAGTCCCTTTTCAAATTTCTTCAAGAAACAATTAAAACTTACGGAGAGAGAGAGAGAGAGAGTCACTGCTTGCACTACTTACGAACACCAAGTTTTGGAGTAAACCACGACAGGGTTTTCACTAACAGTCGTCTTCACAGTGTCTTCCAATCCTGAATCGGACGACATCGCCCGAATTTTTGTGTGTCCCACATTTCCTGTTCTTGGTATTAAATTTCCGTTGAATTTGATGGTATTTTTGCTATATCTGGACAGATTTGAACTGCAAACGGGGCTGTGAGAGAGAGCAGAAATTTGGTTCCTGTGAAGAGAAGTTGTAGAGAGAGAAAGAGAGTTAAAGGCTCGAACACCGAGAGACATTGACGCCATTCTTCACCTGAAATTTCAGCTTCCTTTCATCAATCACTAAACTCCCGATCTTTCCAATGGGTTTTGTATTCCGGCGGAGCCTTACCAGAATCAGCCCACAAGTCGTGTGGGCCTGATCATGGATCACGGCCCCATAATTTTGGGCCCAACACTAAATTGGATAAATGTGGGGATGTTAAGGTGGCTCGGATGCCCGAGCGGCCCATGGCTCGATCCGAGAAAAGCACGGGTCGGGCCAGCTCGTGGCTCGATTCCATTGGACCGAGCCCCAATTTGGGGCATTGGCTTGAGCCAAAGCTATCCCGTGTGGCTCGTCCCACACGAGCAGACTCGTGTCACTGGTTATTTTCAATTCGTGATGAGTTAGCTTAAAAATATATATATATATACATATATATTATATATATATATATAAATTTTCTTTAAAAAAATAGTAGTCGCAGCAACTAACTACTACATGTAGGCGGCTTTTATTTATAATGCAATTCCTATTTGAGAATGTATGGACTAGATCAATAATATTTTAAGAGATCTACTTGATTTACAGCCTTGTTGTGAAACTGAATGTGAGGGGGCTGTGAAATTGAATGTACAACTAATATTTTGAGAGATTTGCTTGATGTAGAGTCTTGCTCTGAAACTGAATGTGAGGGGGTTGTAAAACTGAATGTACAACAAGCATTTTTCATATTTTGAATCCAAATTCCCGTTTGATCGTCTTTTTTCGTGGGAATTTGATTTTTTCTACAGTGCGTGTGGGCCCGACTATCACACTATACAATGATACAATCATTTCTCATCACTTTCGTTTGTCCCCACTAGCCGTTCCTTATTGGTATTTTGGTTTGTTCCAACATTGCCCTTTATTGCAATTATCATGTATAGAGAAAAAACATGGGTAAAGTAGTAAATTGCCCTCTATTGCAATTGTCAGGGCAGGAATGGGAAATTATAGTCGTGCATTATTTCAAAATTTATAATTTCTACAAAATGGGTTGAAGTATTGGCTTTATCATGGTCTAAGAATGGGATTAGAAAATGTATTGACTTTTATAGTCGTGCAATATTTCAAAATTTATAATTTCTACAAAATGGGTGCACACACTAACTAAATAATCATTTTTCTCATTCCTTTAGATTGAGTCTACCTTTACTAGAGGTATAACATAATCAATCTCTTTTACCTCCACATCAGTTGATGTTAATTTTGGTCTATACTCCGTAAGCGTATTTTACTAAATTTGAATGGGTATTAACCATCCCAAAAGCTGAGATATTTTTTCTTAAAAAAATTGTTGATCTCCTAATTTGAGAGGGGGCAATGATGATTCTAGCTGAATGAGTCAATGGCACAAAAATAAATAAATAAATAATATTAAACACCTATCTGGACATGCTTTCAATTCAAATTCTGACCGTTAATGGAAGTAAATTGGGACCGTTGCATTGACACTGTCGGGCTCCTTTGAGTGCAATTTTACCAATTTGTCCCTGCCAACTTTCTTTGCATTTCAAACCATTTTAGTCGTGGCTGTAAATGAGGAGGGCAAATGTGGAAATTGGCTAGTCAAAAGCTAAATTTCGGTCTACACAGTGGTCAGACATTTTGTCCTTGAAAATGTTGTTAACGGTCGGAAATTTGCTTATAATGTTTCCCATACATGCACTTAGAATAAATTTTTCGACACCACTCAACTACGATGTTTTTCCAATAATACTAAACAATATAACTAAAAGAATTAAAATATTATATATTATCTTGTTTATTGCTTTCTCTAATGCTTGCAATTTTAAGATGTAGTTATTATAAGAGTAAGAATTTAAAAGATGGGGTGACACGATTCGATTTGGTCCGATTTTCACTGAAAATTGTGGTGATGAAATTATTGATTCCATGTTAAAGTCAGTTAATTGACTTGTCATATCATTGTTAATGGACTAGGGAAACAATGAGTAGTGCAAGTGACAAAACAACGAAAAGCAGGTGGTTGCACTATCAAAAGGCCAAAGCTAAAAAGAATTAACGTCATCATCCATCCATGAAATTGAAACATGTACTCAATTCTCATCTAACAATTAGAATTTGAATAATGTTATTTATCACTGTTGATTTTTAACATTAATTTAGATAGCAGTATTAGTGACATTAAATTATAAATTCCAATATATAAATTACGTAAATTCTGTTGTTTCTACAATATAAAATGTCTCCTTTGAAATTTGATAGAATTACCTTGAACAATGTAA
>CAIGRN010074395.1:0-20186 GCA_903798345.1 Fraxinus anomala
ATAATAATCACAATGTTTTTCCATTATTTTTTTTATTGTATTTGCCTCCAAAATGACCACCTATATATAGGTTTTGATCAGTTCTCACGAAATGGTATCAAAACATAAGTAAAAAGCCATCAAATTTGAACTCCCAACGATAAAAAATTATCCCAACGGTCACTGGCGCAAAGGCGCCTCAAGGTAGCGCGAGGGCGCTACTATTTTCGGGTGAGAAGGACTTCCAACGGGCACGGGGGTGCCTAATTAAATTTTTTTTATTTTTTCAATTTCATTCCACACATTTTTCTTTTGATTTTGAACAACAAATTATAAACAGCTTATGCCTCAACATTGGAAAGAGGTGAAATTTTGGAATGATCAGGTAAACTTTCAGGTAGATTACACGTGCAAAGTTAAAAAACAGTCATGTTGTGTTATCTATTATCTGCTGAGAGCTATACATGGAGCTGGCTTTTCTTTTGAGTTAGGAGGGTAATGCTGAAAATTTATCTCATTTATAATTGAGGGAATTTTATAGATCAGGTATGACGAAAAATTGTAGCCCCTACATCCAACCTTTCTACATCTCTTTCATGCAGCCACGACTGGACATAAGGAGCTTGAGATGGTATTTTTTTTTTTCTCTCTCTACTAGTCATTTTACTAAAAACTTTTGCAAAGTCATTATATTAGGATTAAAGCTTAGTTTGTCGTTGGATAAGTGTCAACAGTCTGGCTGCCAATCGAGTGTACATTTTTTTTCTTAATTCCGTAACAAGGGTTGACTCACTGGATAATATTATATCGTGATTGGGTATTGTTACAAAAGAACTTCTTGATTATTCGTGTGAGAACTTGCCTTGTTCAACTTTAGGCTTCCCTAGAATCCAGAAAGTATCTACCCTTCCCATCTCTTTGGCCATCATATATTTCATGCTTAATGTACACGTGCATCTAATTCAATTCGTTATTCTATTGATTCTATGCTTTCATTAACAAAGTGGAGAGGTATTATGTTTCTCGATTGTTGACCTCTGTTCTCACTTCATGTCTGTCACCCAAAAATATGGACATTTACTTCAACTTGCACATCCCCCCACCAGAATTTCGACTGCTAGTTACCCCAATTTTTTCTCAGAACTAATGTATTCCTTATTCTATGCAGAGGAATCTGCCAAGTACGGTAGACGAGCATGCGTACAACAATTCATATGGCCTCTCCTCAGGGAAAGTCGTTTTCTTAGTCATTGCCTCTCTCTTGGTGCTTTTCTTCGGGTTTCATTTTGTAAGTGCAAGGAGAGGACTTTGAGAGTTCAATTGTAATTTTAGTTCGAATGAAGCATAAAGATGAAAAAACGTAGTTGAATTTGAATTTTAGTGTCAGCCGTGCTCAACGAAATCTCAATTGGATCGCTAAACATTAAAGGAACTATAATTTAATTACAAATTTCACCATTTCATCACGTACTCCGGTAGATCTAAAAAATAATAGGATTGACAAAATCCCAACATTTTTGCTTTCTGGGAAATAAATAAAAATTGAAGGGACTCAAATTCTTCATATTTGAAGGATGTACTTGAAAAGGAATATGGAGATTTTTTAGTCAATCAAAATATACGAAATCTTTAATTTAATATTTTTCTTCTAGCTAATTTAGCAAGCAAATGACAAACTAAACCAAAGAAACATTTTAAAATTGGTGGTTTTCAAGAAAGAAAAATGAAAGCAAACAACACAAAATATATTAATGTAACCCATTTTTCCTACATAATAATAAATAAATATTTTCTTCTGCATTAATACTAGAAAAATATATCCTAGTTGATTATGAAATCGTTGTTATTTATCCATTTTTGTTGGTAATTATCATAAAATTCAAACCCACAAATCTTGACCGTTCATTCCCATCACATCAACATATTGTGCCAAATCATCACTAGGTGGACCCTACATGTTCATCAATCATTGCAAGATTATATTTAAACCAAATGGCCCCACCACCACCTCCCTCCCTCCAAAATAAAAATCACATAACCCTACGGTCCCTACCCCAACTTTAGTTACCATGCACCTCCACCACACCCAAAAATTGCCACTAGACAAGCCTTTCTATGATTTTTCCCCCATTTCTATTGTACTCTCTTTTAGCCAAAGTCCAGTGTGTACAATCCAGACAAAGCCAAATTCATGGAGACAGAAAATAAGGTAAAACAAATAACTTTCCCTACTTCCCCTATCTTCTTAGTTCTTTCCCTATCTTTTTTTTCTGCTAAAAAGCTCTTTTCTTTTTTCTCTCTGCAGAAGCTCCTCCATACCCTAATGACTTAAAAAGGGTATAGGGTTTATGTTCTGGTGAGTACTGAAAAGTACACTTCATTATCTTGCATTTTCTTACCCATTTCTTCATACCCTTTTCTGAGTTTTTACTCTCTTTGACTGCAAAAGTTCACTCTTTTACCCCCGTTTTACATTCCCTTTTCTGCATGCATTTTCCTTCCAAAAATGTAGTCTCAAAACTGTGCATTTTCACCGTTTTTTCTTAGGGGACCTACAGGGTTTTTTTATGTGGTTTTTTGATGATAAATGTTTTTTTCTTCTTATTCTTGTTTGCATTTTCTCAGCAGCCGACAGAACCGCTAGTTTTTTTCCTTCTTATTAGGGCTAATGTTTGAATTGAAACTGAAAGGGAAATAAAAGTTTACAAAGAAACTTCAATACGATGTCGTGTCATTTAAGAAAAATGAAATGGACTTTTCCCTCATTTTCTTAAAAAAAACACGTGCTTTTTTATCTTACATTTCCTGGTTTAGAATTTACTATTTCTATTTCCACCAAAAATTTGATGGGCTGGAGATTTTTTTTTTTTTTAGTTTTAGTACCCATTTTCCAGTTAACGCTATATTTTTTATTTGTCAATTTCTTGTATTATAATGATATGGCAACTATTAATTTGACAACTACTTAATTAGTAACTGCTGGAATATTAATTAGGATATAAATTTAGAAATATTCCAAGAGGGGAAGAAATCATAAACAAAACAGAGGATTCTGAGAATCTTAATCATAGGATTCCTATTTTTGATAGTCTTCAAATGGTACCAAAATTTTCAAGAAAATTGGTAACTTTGTATCTTCTCTCAAAATCGTTCCATTACATAAAATTCTCGTAGCCCATATGATAATATTGCAAATGCTTGTTTACCATTCCAATCTATTAGATACATTAATTTATTTTTTTTCCTAAAACTTTTGCTAATACCTTAACCAATAAAATCATCCTCTTTGTTGTATTATTGATAGGTATAGATATGATATATGATTGTCAATAATCTTTTTCTTGGTCTTTGACATGGCTTGCTTTTGCTAATTGTGTTAACAGTGTTTTTTTTTTTTTGTATATTGTTCAGAATATGAATATGGTTGAACATAATAGCTGTTGGGATGGGATTGATAATGGGGCCATGCCCGATGAAGAGTTTGAGAGCATATTCAGTCTTTTGGATTTTCCCATGGAGAGTTTGGAAGGAGATGGACTGGTTGGAGACTGGGATATGAGTAAGTCGCAATGCCTCGGGCCTATTCCTACAGACACATTAATGGAGTTGCCACTGAATCCACAGGGCAAAATTGGCACTGTGATACCACATTCCCTGCCTAAATCGGTTGCTCCAGTGAGTTTAACATGCCTAGTTCTGTGAAATTAATGGATAGTATTATATATGCAGCAATTGAGTGGTTAATTAGTTATCTTTTTCAATACTTTCTGGATCTGAATTTTTGTTCTTTTAAATATTATTCTCATCTTTTTTTGTGGAATGAGCAATCATGTAGGGCATAGAGCCCACGAGTTCATATTAAAATTGAAATGCAATGACAAAAGACGAATAATCTTTTTCCTCTTGACTGGCTTGTGATGTGTCAAAGTCAAAATCCCGACAAGCTGTCGCTAAAATGACCTCAATTGAGTTTCTCATAGCTAATGCCTATCTGTAGGCTTAGCATTTGGGTGTCTTGCCCTTGGAAGCCGGTTTGAAGGCTGATGTGCTTGTAACTTTGGTTTGTGTAGTCGCCTACTGGGGAATGACCGGACGTGGCAACCTAAACATGTTGCTTCCAGTTGATGGTTGGGTCAATGAAATCACCTAGCTGGGAGTGTGAGTTGCCACAGACATCAGTTCGTAAAATGAGGGTTGGGTTTTGTAACAATTCTAATTGAGTACATTTCTGTTTCCTAAGTTTAAGTTTGGTTAGTGGGCTTATAAACACTTGGACAGGCTTCTCATACAAGTTAAGTTCTACCCAATCTCGGATGAAATTTGTTGCTGTCGTCATGACCTATGGACAAATGCTACTATTGAAAAACTGGGTACACGAAGCCACTGAGCTCTGAAGGGGTTCCCATGGATGTTAATGTTTACATGCGGTGAATTGTAACAGTCTGATTTAAGTCTCACGTTGCTATGGCTTGGCCTGTGACTTATAAGCACTTTGGCATATCCTCCTTAGAAGCTGGTTTTGAGGTGATTCTACTCGATGTGCTGTAAGAAGAAATTAAGAACTTGAATGTCTTTTGAAAAAATACAAAAAGTGACCTTATGATTCTAGTAGTGGGCTTGAATGACAAGTAACGCCAGCACCCATGGACATTAAAATTCAGGAATTGTCCGACTACAATTGTCATCTAACTGATTTCGAGTGGGTCACGGAAGTAATGAGGTCATTACAACATTACCAAGTTGGTATTCTTCGATGATGATGAAAAATATATTCTGCCTCCCATATTGCCTTCTAATTTTAACTCTATGGACTCAGTTTTTCTATAAAGTGAAAGAATGAGACTTTGTCGTATGGTGTGGTGCTCTGTTCCTTATGAAGCTTCACGTTTCATTTATAAAATTCTGAATTCATGAAGTTAGATGTAACTTGCTAAGCTTTCTAGTTTAAAATACATTTTGCATATGGCAGCAGGGTGTTCAATGTGAGAAAAGTTGATATATGCTGCACATGTTCGTTAAATGAATATGTGACCTCAAATTATATCTGTTGAGGTCTAGCTGGTCATTCTGGAGTCTACTTTTGCAATCACTCTTCTTGATTTCAGTGTGTGACATTCTTTAAAGCCAACACAGAAAATCTTTTCAGTTCTGACTGAATATTTGTGGGATCATCAGATCAAACCCCTCCTTCAGGAAAATAGGATTATGACCAACTGTTGAACTGGTCATTATTTAAACCAAAGGTCGTATTTAACATTATATCATCTGCATCTCTTGCTGGGTTTTCACTTTTTTTCTGTTTTTTTTTCGGCTTCTGTGATGGTGGTGTTGTTTAGTTGGTGACCTTGATACCACTATATTAAAGTGTAGTGCTCTTAACACCATTCTAGGTGGCATCACTTGTGTCCCTAAATTATAGGTTCAATTAAATACAAGAATTTAAGACTCATTTATTATGATATATCATATATTTACATCTAGAGTAGTGCTAGATAGCATTATTCCTATATTAAATATCCATGTTGTATGCATGCTTTGTTCAAATTTTTTGATCTCGTGTGGAACTTAACATGGCTAGAATGTGAAATCACATTGCTGTATCATCATTTTTATGTGTATATCTGCTATTATGCCATCGTTTCTGCTCTGATCATTCGTTTGATTGCTTTACCATAAAGATTGATGAGCAAAAGCAGCTTCTAGAAGAAACCTCCAGCTTAGTTATTCTTCGCCAGCATAAATTTACCGAGGCCCAAGAGTATGGTGTTTTCCAGACTCAAAGCCCTGTTTCTGTACTTGAAAGCAGCAGATACTGCTCAGTTGGAAAGTGTGTGCCAATCAAATCTAAGCGAGTTAGATTTCTCACATGGCTTTCAGCTGGCATTGTCATTCCAGTTCAAGCCAGATCTAAGCGAGTTAGATCCTCGACTGTAAACCCATGGCTTTTGATTTCTCCTATATCTTCTGCCTCTTCTACTAAGACTTCAAATTTTAGGAAGAACAAGGACAAGAGGAAGAAATTGTCCCAGCTTTCAGTTTCCAACAAAACCATGGACTATCCCTCTCAGAAGGCTAAAGCTTCATCAATTGTATCAGATTCTGTAGAGCCGCAAAATACTTTCTTGCAGAGGGTTACAGCATCAAAGAAATGCACACATTGTGAAGTGACAAAGACACCACAATGGAGGGAGGGACCATTGGGGCCAAAGACTCTATGCAATGCATGTGGGGTTCGATACAGGTCTGGGCGCCTATTTCCAGAATATCGTCCAGCAGCAAGTCCTACATTTGTTCCATCTCAGCACTCCAACTCCCACAAGAAGGTTATAGAGATGAGAAACAAAGGTAAACAGCATGCAGTTAAGGTTGAGGAACCCTTAATTTCTCCACCTCCTGGTTTTGTTCCCATGGGAAGCTATTTGTTCGATTTTATATGCTGAAATAAACAACATTGAAGTTCTAGTTTTCGGGTCGGTTTAGTTCTAATTTTTTTTTTTCAGAATGCTTGTTTCTTGTTCTTTTTCCTAGATGTATGGAGGCATGTTTGCTGGTATGGTGACTTTGTAGTTAGAGTTGTGTACAAAATTGAAATGGAATCTTGATTAGTATGAAGGAAGAGCTGGATATGCTAGAAGGTTACTTTGAAAAGTTAAATATTAATTTTAACCAAACATTTCACCTGATTCATAAGTACTACTTACTTATCTATTACTTATTTTTATTAACTTAAAATTTTAGCAACTAAAAAGGAAGTCCAAGCAAAGGCAATTTATGTTTGGAACAAAAAAATTTTGTAAAGTAAATCTGATTTACTTCTAGCAAGCTGCTGGAAGTTTTCACTAAGGCCTTGTTTGATTACACTTCAATTCCATGGAAGATGGAAATTAAATTTCATTTTCAACATTTTTGTATGTTTGATTGTCCAAATTTTTCATGGAATTGGTTTTTCATCTTTAATCTATGTGCTCAAATTTTCTTGATTTTTAAGGAAAAGCTTTTATCATCATGCAACTTTTTTTTAAAATTTTTTTTGTTATTTATTATTTTGCCTATAGAAATAAATTATATCTCAAATTGTAATAAATTATATCTCTTTAATGGATAATTTTCGCAAAATATAAAGTCAAACGAATACCAAAAGATTCAAAATTTCGATATCTTTCAGGTTGAAAATCATACTAATCAAATACAATTAATTGAAAATTTTCAGTAAAACAAGTTCTAGATAATTCAATTTCTTGAAATTTATTTTCTTTCTTCCCAAATTTCATTCTTGCAATCAAATGAACCCTAAGATCTTTAACAATATCTTAGAAAATTCAGGATTTCTTTAAGAAAAAATTCTCTAGTAATGGATAAAATTAGATAAATTTTAGAGTTTCACTCCTTGATTCACACAATGAAAATCTTGGGTGAAAGCGAGCTCTTTTATTTTGGAATTCGTTAATTCAGAATGAATCAAATTTTCCCATGTGGGATTCGAACCTACGACCAACTACTTTATCTCCCGTCAAGTGCTCCCATTCAAGTTTAATGAATTAAAGATATTATTGAGGTTGTTTTGAACAACATATTCTTGCTTCTACCATTTTTTTATTTTTACACCTTTTCCATGTGATTATTTTTAATGCTCCTTACCACTTATCTACTTAATTCTATTTTATAGCTTTTCTACCTAATTTTTCATGCATAATTAATTTCTTAACCTTTTGCTTTCAAGTTTGGTATAATGAATAGACAACAAAATTGATTTTTATTCTCTTAAGTTTTAATATATCATTGTTTGATAGAAATTAAAATTAAAATTTTAATTGAAGTTAAAGTCAACAAATATTTTTAATCACGTATTTTATTAGTCGCGCAATTTTTTAACCATATATTTTATATTTATTTTTTTATCAAAATTTATTAAAAATCTGATTTTAATCCCCTACCAAACGGGACATAATGATTAGTTGATACAAATTGAAATATAGTAAGTTAAATGAAAATCAAATCAAATCAAATCAAATTAACAAAGACAGTCATAAATTCAAAAAGTGGTCCAATGTACAGACAACATGGGTGGACGTGAGTGTCATCAAGGAGTAGAAAAACGTTGCTTATCCTATGACTATTGTCCGATGGAGAGTACACTTCGCATGTCTTGTCTTGCCTTTTGGACCTCATTCTTTTAGTTTTTATTTTATTTATATTATCCTTCGTAATTGCATGTTAGCAATTGCCAAATTAGTCTAGTTATCCTTCAGATTAGTTGTCTTGGACGAGTCTATTTAGATTATTCAATAAGACAATATTATTAGATTCATAAACTATAGTCAAAGTGTTTTTGTGAGCATTATTAATGGTGTTCTATCGACTCTATTGATCAAATTATTAATCAGTAACAACAAAAATCTAGAAAAGTTTTAGTAAGACGGGAGTTTTCTTGTTTTACATGGAATAAATGTCTTGATATGTCTAAATGAATCGAAGAATTAGTAGCATGTCTTGTCATATGCAACACAACAATGCTTTGTCTTGAGGCGCAAATTTTGTCGAGGTTTTAGTGACACAAGACTTTTAGAGTTTCTGTGTTCAATGTTATGAACTATATGTTCCTTGTAGAAATAATCAGCATACCTTGTTTGTTTGGGGCATTTATGTAGCTTGTCATGTGTAAGCATCGATTAAGAATCATTTTTTGAGATCATTGCGATTATAAGTGTCTTGCAATATTATTTACTGATAATCGATCTCTTCATGTTAAGAAGTTGCACGCAAGCACGAATATAACCATATTAGTAAAGAATTAGTCTACAAAGTCTTCAATAAATATCCTTTTCAGCCTCTTACAAATTGTCATATGAATTGAACTACGTTTTTATTTGTCAAATGCTAATAAATGATGGCAAATATATGTCAAATCATTGCTCTACAACCTTTAGCATGTGTGAACACTTTTTTTTTGTGAATTTTATAGCAATTTCTTCTAAATTAATTTTATATTTTCACACATACGTACATAACTACTTCAAAATATTGAATTCAATTGTGTTAGAAATCAATTATTGGCATTGTTGATGACGTGAATACACTTTTATGAACTTTTTACGTGAATTATAGATTGTCTCGTACCAATGTACGTTACTTACAACATATTTATTCAACATTAATTTGTTTAAAATCAATTACTAGCATGGTTGATAACTTAGGTTTAGTAAACCTTTTAGGTAGATAAAGAATAGGTCAATATGTGTTACTATCTAATTAACCATGGTTGTGCATTCATAGTCTAGATATTGTCTTCAATTATTCAATGTTAAGAGTACTTGTCAACCATCAATAGCAAAATTTTGAAGGACCATAAAATAAAGAAATCCCCAAAGCTGGACATTTCATGAAACCCCACCCACCCCACCCCATCCCACCCATCTCTCTATATCTATATATATACACACACCCCTACAATATGTTAGCCTTTTAGTGCTTTAAAGAGTATTAAATTATTGGCTTACTTTTATAGTATATGTCTCTTTCAATGTCCATTTGCATATGGAATTGTACCATAATTTATGTGGGATGTAAGGTTAAGCAATTCTTTCACGACATTAATTGACTTTAGCGGTCTATTAATTAGCACTCGTGATATGTTTGCCATGTATATGTATGAATAGTTAATAAAGACATTCGAACACATTTGATAAAATTCATAAATTATCTTTGACTCATAATATTAATAATGTGGATTTTTTTTGGTGGGGGGGTGGGGGGGTGGGGTTGGATCTTTTCACACTCAAAATAGAATTACAATTTGGCATGAATCCGACGATTCTAAGAAACATGGTCGTTGTTTCCACGATTGAGGTAAATGGTTTAAGGATTAGCACATTCTTCTCCTCCACTTCCTCCCCCGCCCCCTCCTAGAGAAAGAAACAAGATCGTTTTACCAAACAATTTTAGACTGGTACCTTAAATTTATTGTAATTACATTCAAATCATAAATATATTTACTTAAAAAATCTAATACGACTAGATTATTTGCAACTACAACCAATCAAATTGATGTTAAGCTACTGATACTCATAAGATAAACTGAAGGTCACGTGGCAGACAATTTGGGAGGGGGGAGCCACGCCTTACACAGCGGAACGGGCAACCCTATTATATAAAGGCGACACCTCCCCGCAAGACGAGATTGGACCGACCCCATCTTAAGGGGACCCCGTGTAGGAATCGGTCCTGATGAGGCGGTTGCGAGATCTTTAACAGATCTTATGGTGAATGATTGACAAGACAATTCACTGTCATCACCGCGTCTGTATACCTATATGGTCAAATCCAAACGGTCAAGCTAGGACTTATGGATACAAACGTGGCCCTAGCATTTAATGCCTTGATTGATTGATGTATGCGACAAGAAAGGTCAATCGGTCTGATGAGGCCACATGCCCTATCATCCGACGAGCCTCGTTTATCTTGGTCTAATATAAAGACTCACACTTAGTGCCTTTCAAGGCTAATGCCAGTTTAGACTCTCAAAGACTTATCTTTGCTATATACATTTTCTAGTTATTCATTCCCAAGCCGACTCCCCCTTTTCATCAAGTGGAGGCTCACGTTCAAGGCTTTCCTACACCCTAAATTATTCCTCTAGTTGACAATCGGAATGCGAGCGGCTAACTCCATCCCATCTGGAGAATGCCACGTATGACTAATGAATTGTCCAAGTGTGTCGGAATTCAGCTTGCGTGGACGTGTGACCATATATTTTCTGGGGGTCAACAACTACTTTTCTCTTTTAACACGTTCTCTTGATATTTGGATCTCACGATTTTCTCTTGACATTTGATAAAAATTAGGTCAGGTCATGGTAGGCCTAAGGACGAAGAATATCATGTCACCCCAAAATGGGATTGTGCTCGAGTGGCGAAGTTAATTGTTGTATATAGACCATGAAATGTTATGTTGCTTAAGATTTGTTAGGTGCCTTCGAAGGGTTTCTAAAAGAACCAATTTCCAGACTTCAATTGCAATAACAAGATGACCGTTGAAACATCATAATATGAGGGTAAATTTTATGATCTTGTAAATTTGGTAGCAGTAAGAATTGCTCAAATTTGGGATTAAAGCAATATTAGTGGAGATATTTGTTCACTTAAATCCCAAAACAATAGAGATTGACTCTAGATGTATTTATTTGTTAAGCAATTAATTTTATTTATGCAAAAATCAAGTGTTTGTTTGCCTTTCATTATAATTTTCTTTTAATTTAAAAGGTTAAATTCAAATTTTAATTTTAATCACATTTTCGTAGGGTCCATACATTTTCTCCTCTTAACGTAAATTTCCCATTTTGCCCTTCTCTCTTTATTTTCTATATTGTTTATGTCCTATTTATCTCTCATTCTTTTTAAACTATTTTTTCTACGTACTTATTTTCAACTACACACTCGCACAATAAAATATCATACACATAAATACAAAATTTTTCCTACAAAAATGAACTAAAAACAAAGAAATTAAAATTTATCTAAAATATTTACTACAAAAATGAACTAAAAAGAAATTTATGCTATAAACTTTTGATGTCAATTTTTGCATAGTTAGTGTGATGATAATATTAATTCAATTTTCTGACATTACCATAGCATAAATGTCATAATATGGGTGTTGAATAGAACGTGCCGAGCCGCTCGACTTGCCTTCCATTGGATGATTTAACTCGGTCCATTATGCGAGCTGACTCGATTCATTACACGTGAACTTGACTTGTCCCACCAACTCGCAAGAATATTGAACTTCATCAATTACGAGTTGGCAAGCGACTCGCACAAATTTTTTTTTTTACGTGACTCGCTAGTGTTGCGAGTTGCTCGCAACTTTTAACACCCCTATGTAAAGAGTATAAATATATAAAAATTGCAGAAAAATGTTAATGAATCCAACGATATAAAATATTTAATAATTTTTTTAGTTAACTTTTATTATGTTATTCTAAAGAGTTGTTTATGTTGACTTCTTGTTTATTTGTCAATCATATTTGTAAAAGAAATCACTTTTTATATTTTTTTAATTACATAATAATATTTTTCAATTAAGGCGATCTTATCTAAATCAAAGTATGAAAAAAAAAATATTTTTCAAGGTAAATGTCCCAAGTATTCTTTGGACTGGGGTCAAATATGTCTTTTCCACTAACATTTTTTACTCAGACTGCTACAGTCAGTAAAAAGACTGTGTGCATAAATCTCCTGTCCTATTTTATCGCTGATATTTCTCTCTCTCTCAACTTAATTTATTAGTGGTTAAATAGTAATAATATTCGTTTCACGTCACTCTATTAGAATAAAATTATTTTTATTTTCTTTTATTTTAGTTATAATCAATATTATCTATGACTAAGCTAAATTTAAAGATGAAAATATTTCAAAATTTGTATACACAAATATATTAAGCCTTTTGTTTTGCTTTATTTTTTTATATTACAATTAAACATTATTTTAAGTACACATTTCGTAGGATCTAAGATTCATTTTTATCAACTTATAATTTTAGCGAAAGAAGAAAAAATGAAATAGAAACAAAGGCTAATTCAGAGTCGTAAAAAGATGTATTGAAGTTCCAGATCCATATAAGAAATGACTCGAGAGCAAAGAAAAGTACCGTAAATAAAGTTCAAGTTTGGTTCTTACTTTCTGAAATTCATTTTTTCTCAAACTCGTTTTCAATCACGGTCTACAACTTCTTTCAACTATTTAACCATACATTGTGTTGATTTTTTATTAGAATCTACTAAAATCATAGTTAAATCAAAACGTGTGCAAGATTTTAATAATCATGTAATGTTACTTAAATAAATAATTAATTGATCATTTTTATTAGTTAATAACTCACACTGTCCATTTGGATCTGATCTGAATAAACATACGAGTAGCAGACAAACCAGGAATCAGGTGAGAGAGAATTGGAGCCTTCTGAACGTTGTCGTTTTATATCCATTCAAACGAGAGAGAGAGAGTATTTTCCGTCGACTATTTTGTTAACTGTACCGACGATTTTCAGGGCGATGTTTTTTGTTAATTTCAGCAGTAGAATTTGAGATTTATACTCTGGTTTTCTTTTCATTTCAAGTATTGTTGTTGAATCTTGCATTTTCATCGCCGATTTCCTCTGCTTACATGCACCACAAACCTAGTCGAATACATTCGCGCGGTTGAGGTGTAAAAAGGTTCATATTCTGAAACTTTTTAGGTGAATTTGGTTATAGATCCTTATTTTTTACTGCTGTTGTGTGTGAATATGAATGCCTAACTGTGTTTTGATATTAATTATTGTGTTCTTTATCTTATCTTCTCAAATCATGGCTATTTTACTTTATTACCTTTCGATGATATTTCTGTCTTTCTTGATTGTTCATAGTATTTACTGAAGAAGCAAAATAAAGTGAAGCTGTGATCTTTTTTTTTTCCCCCTCTTAAAGAGGACAGGAAAAGAAGACGAAAAGAATGAAGAAGGCAGTGGAAAACTTTACTTTGGACTCGGAGCTGTGGCACGCCTGTGCTGGGGGCATGGTCCAGATGCCTTCAATGAACTCCAAAATCTTCTATTTCCCGCAAGGACACGCTGAGCATACTCTCATTAATGTGGATTTCACTACTCTGCCGAGAGTCGCACCTATGTTTCTCTGTAGAGTTGCTGCGGTGAAATATTTGGCAGACCCTGAAACAGATGAGGTGTACGCAAAAATTAGGTTGATCCCAATTGAGAACAATAAACACAGTTTTGAAGACGATGGAAGATTGGGGAATAATGGATCTGAAGTGAATGAAAAGCCCACTTCTTTTGCAAAGACACTGACCCAATCTGATGCAAACAATGGTGGGGGGTTCTCAGTCCCAAGGTACTGTGCGGAGACAATTTTCCCGCGGTTGGATTATATGGCTGATCCTCCTTTGCAGACTGTAATAGCCAAGGATGTACATGGGGAGACTTGGAAGTTTAGACATATCTATAGGGGAACGCCGAGAAGGCATTTGTTGACCACTGGTTGGAGTACCTTTGTGAATCAAAAGAAGCTGGTTGCAGGGGATTCAGTTGTATTTTTGAGGGCAGAAAATGGGGATCTTTGTATTGGAATTCGAAGAGCCAAGCGCAGTGGTGGCTTTGGTGGGCATGAGACCCCGTCTGGGTGGAACTCTAGTGGTGCTGGAAATTTAGGGGGATTTTCAGCCTTTCTGAAGGAAGATCAAAACAAGCTGATGCATAAAGGTGGTAATAATGGGAATCTAAGGGAAAGGGTGAGAGTAAAGCCTGAATCAGTTGTCAATGCCACAGTCCTTGCTGCCAGTGGTCAACCTTTTGAGGTAGTTTATTACCCACGAGCAAGCACACCAGAGTTTTGTGTGAAGGCAGCATCTGTGAGTGCTTCTATGAGGATCCAATGGTGCCCTGGAATGAGGTTCAAGATGGCTTTTGAAACTGAGGATTCCTCTCGTATTAGCTGGTTTATGGGAACTATAGCTTCTGTTCAGGTTGCTGACCCCATTTACTGGCCTAATTCACTGTGGCGTCTTCTTCAGGTAATTCAGTTCATTTCATTAAACATCATTATATCCTTCTGAGATTTAACTATATTTTCTGAAGTTCTGTTTTTATTTTTGTGTTTGCATCTTGCCTAAATTTCTTGATTCCTTTAATTTGTTGTTTCTTTTCTTAGAGCTACAACTGTATGACCCTTAAGTTTGTATATTTGCTGGGCTATCCTCAGTTCTCTTCACCATCATTTTTCCTCTCCACTCTCCAAACCACATTACAACTTCATCTAAGCCTTTTAGAGAAGCATCATCATATCAACTGGATTCACTGATTCCTTCATTTGCTTGAATCCCACCTACCTAAGACTCGTAACCGTGTTCTAGAGTTCATAAATATTCCCTTTATTTCCTTTTTTGCCTCGAGTATATTTATTACATTTTCTGTTGTGGCTCTGTCTGCCAGAGAATTTTTTATTTAAATTCCCTGATAAATTGTTGTATTGCCGGATTGTTTCTGGAGAGAGATAATTGACTGGTGCGGCATTATTCACGTCCGTCTTGTGCTAATAAATTTTTTGCTTGGATGCTGCATCAAATGATTATTCTTTCAACCCCTATTTTAAGTAATTCTTTACAATACTTTTGCATCACGGCTGCTCAAAAGTTCTGAGATCGTACAATTTTGGAGATTACTATTTCTTTCCATTTGTTTTTACAACTTTCCCCACGGCCACTTCACAGGTGAAGTGGGATGAACCAGATTTGCTGCAAAATGTGAAGTGCGTTAGCCCATGGCTAGTTGAATTGGTCTCAAATATGCCTGTTATTCACCTGTCACCATTTTCACCACCAAGAAAAAAATTGTGTTTACCGCATCATTCAGATTTTCCAATTGACGGCCGCTTTCCTATGCCGTCATTTTCAGGCAATCCCATTGGGCCAAGCAGTCCCTTTAGTTGTCTATCTGACACCATCTCTGCAGGCATACAGGGAGCCAGGCATGTTCAAATCGGAGTACCATTAACGGATCTCCACCTTAACAACAAACTGCAGTTGGGATTGTTACCACCCAGTGTCTTGCATCTTGATCCCCATGCTAAAACTTCAGGTGATATTGATGGAAGCCGTATGAATGGTAATGAAAATATATCTTGCTTGTTAAGCATGGGGAATTCTAGTAAGAAATCAGAGAAAACGGACCATGTAATAACGCCTCAGTTTGTACTCTTTGGTCAGCCAATACTCACTGAGCAGCAGATGTCTTTTGTCTGCTCCAGTGATGCAGTTCATAAAGTGTCATCAGTAAGGGGCTCCTCAGGTGGGACACCATTCAAGACTGAAAACTCTGTTTTTGACCAGCAAGGTACTCCAAAAAGTTTGTCTAATGCACAGTTCTTGTGGAAGCCAGGCTGTCATGTAGCTGAACTTGGAGTGGATACTGGTCACTGCAAAGTATTCTTGGAGTCTGAGGATGTGGGTCGGACTCTTGATCTATCAGTTCTTGGATCATATGAAGAGCTCTACAAAAGGTTAGAACACATGTTTGGGATTGAAAAATCTGAGATTGTGAGTCATGTATTCTATAGCGATGCAGCAGGTGGTGTTAAACAAGCTGGAGATGAACCGTTCAGGTAACCTATATTCAATTTTTTTCTGTAACGTCTGGAAATTTACGTTGGAAAGGCATTAATATTTTCTTGATTCGCATTCTGTCGACATTGTTTGTCCTATTTTCTTGTCCTGCAGTGAGTTCGTGAAGACAGCAAAACGATTGACAATTTTTGGGAGACCTGGTAGTCAAAGTGCTGAAAGGTGTTACCGTGCATCACTTCTTCCGTGCTAATCTATGTATTTTTATGATTATGCATTAAGTAAAGCTCTTCCAATCGATGGTGGAAAAAGTGTCAATTATGCTTGTTTATCCTGATTCTGATTTTGGGTGAAACTCATTGAATTGAAAGTACATTGATTTTGTGTTTCAGGAAGTTGATTACTGGTGTGGCAACTGCTGAACGTGGACTAGATTCTTCTAACCGAGTAGGACCAATGAGCATATTTGCTTAGTAACATTTGAGTCGAAGTAGGAAATTATGTATGAACGTATTGAGAAAATTGTGGTGGTTTTCTTTGTCAGGAATTTGAAAGAAACTTGACCTAAGTATGTATGTCCAATGGATTGATGATAACTTCAATCCATTATGTCTAGCTGAGGGTGAGCTTGTTGATGCTACTCACATTCTCTGGTCATGTGCATTAGCCATGTGTTCTGTCTGTGGTGTGATGATAATTATTGAATCCGACATCATCTGATTGATATAGCTAACTGTGAGCCCATATTTCTCGTCCCAAACTTGTCTTGTTTAGTTGTTTTTATATCCCCCCGATCAATACATTTTTGATACTTCAGCGCAGAAGCATAATCTTTCACTTATCCGAAGAAGGGCCCTTTATGTTTGATGTTAAAATTCTCGAAATATGGGCAAATGGATAGGCTTTTCTTTAATGAGTTTGAAAACATGTTGACAATCCCCACAACATAGTGACACAAACCCCATCATTGAATTGTCATGACAATGAAATTGAGGTTTTGTTTTCATCAAAGTTTGATATGAAAAATACAATGAATGATCATCACGTGTGATCCCACTCCACTTGCCGCCTTGGTGCTCGAGACCCTATTATCATTAATTGCCTCTTTGACTAAATAATTCTTGATTAACACACTAATGGCCAATTTGGTTGGTCCGTGATTTGAATCACTTTTTGAAAGAGTAATGCTATTTATCACCACCGATGTTAAAATTTAAAACACCAGTTTAAGTGACACTAATGTAGTATTAAATAATAAGTACAATTAAATGAGTCGTTTAATCTCGCATTTCAACGAGTCTATCATATTGCGCAACCTAAATTGGTATTGTAATACCACTGATTTTAGATATCATTATTTTTTTTTGAAAACGAACAGTATTAAGAAAGAAATATAAATTAATTTTTTACGATTCCTCGTGTTACCATTTGTAAGCTATAATTCTCTTATTTTCTAGGTTTCTTTAATTATGATAGAGTGAGAATATGTAAGAGTGCTGATGAAAGCACGATACAGGAAAAAAAATTAAAAAATTATTTGATAAGATTTTTTGTTGAATGCTGTTGAGACGTGCTTGTTTGGGTTTCATTCTAAGTTCTTTGTAATTTAAAGATCAAAGTAAAACTTTGCTTTTAATTATACAATTCGTAGAATTCACGACTCTTGTTCACTTATTCATCAAACGTTCCTATCACATTATAATTTTAACAGCTTATAATAAAATCCAAACAAGCAAGGGAAAAATAATATGATAAACTTGGGAAGGTGAGTTAAATACACAAATTGAGCTCGAAATAATCATAGTAAGGTAAGATCAAAGCTTAATAGTTATGAAATTAGTAGGTACTAGAGCATCTCCAATTCATTCTATGCATTACTATTATATATAATCGATTTATGTGGTGTTGATTTTTAATAAATAAACATTCAAATCTAAAATTAGTTTCCATGCATTATATGGATGTTATTTATGCGCTCTTTATTTTCTTAAAAAATATAATCACGTCTAAATATGAAAATAAAATGTTAATTTATCGTGTCGCTCCACTTAAAAAGAGCTTTTTTAATATAGACTATGTCTATTTTTTTTTAACTCTATCGTGTCATTTTGAAAGAGTCGCATTGAGATGTTACAAGTGCAATAGTATAGTTGTTGTACATAATCTAAGAGCCCTCAACTATGCTACCAATGTAAAAATTTCAAATAATCTGGAAAATCATTTAGTGCTTATTTGAGAAAGCTTGGAAAGATGTTCAGCAGTTGAGGTCAAAGTCAATAATTGATTTTAAACACAAATTACGTAAGACCCTCAATTTTTACCACTCATTTTATGAAATCGCCACTTATTTTTATCAATATCAACTTTCTAAGATACCGAAACAAGCACTAATACTTTGTCTATTATCATATGACATGCAACAACTTAATCCAAGCATGACATCATTTGTGAATTTTGAATCTAATCGAAATCTCATAATGGGAGACAAGCATATCAATTTATGTAATCATTTCACAAATCCCACAAGTAATCTTAATTTCTATAATATTCATTTACAATCCTAAGGTCTAAAAGGTCAAACAAATATTTGTTGGGGACTGAAATATATAGGAAAACAAGGCAAGGGGCAGGAGGCAAAACCATCAAATTCAATTCTCATTTATTCCAATATTATCTCTTCGTCTTCAGTTCCAAATCCACTTATTAAGGTAGAGACACCAATGTCGAATTTGCTGCAAAAAAATTGCTTTAATGGACAAACTTTTAACACGAAATTCATTGTTATACTCGAAACATAGTAAAATAAGTAACTACGCTAACTCTATAATGTGTTTTTTTTAAATTAATCGAGAAATATATTAAAATATTCGATGCACTTGAAATATATAATTTCATCGAATTTATTAAATTAGAATAAAATTTTCGAAGCACTGAAATTAATAAATGAGGTTTGACCAAATTGTAAGATCCGAGATTGAAAAACAATTTGAGATTACAATATCCCTGAAATTAGGGTTTGGAACAGCTGCTTTTTTTTTTTCTTTTTTTTTTAATTTAATAGGTTTCACTTCGTGCTTTGTTCTCTAAAACTATTTAATATACAGCAAGAAAAAGTATACAAAAATTCAAGAGCACTGATCAACCTTTCACAACCTGACGGTTCAGCTGACCTCACAAAATTTTTCGAAATTTTTATCGCGTTTTTATGATATTTGAAATAAATTAGTATTTCATTTATTTGTTGAATTTCTAGTCAAACAATTATGAAAAAAATATTTTATACGAAAATCTTCAATTTTCGAGTAAATACAAAATATCGATGAAACGAGTGCTACAACCCAAATCTTCCATTTTCGAATTATTACTATACCTCGTAAAATGTCGAAGAGTCCAACCCTCATCTTTCCAAAAATTTATGAAAGGAATAATTAATAATAAGTATTATTTTCAAATTAAAAAAAGAAGTACACGTCCTCTTATATCTTTGACGACGAAAATAATCTTTTTTTATTTTATTTTATTATTTGTATCATTCTTGCTTTCTTGGTGAAAAGTTTCGACCAACTTTAAAATAGAAAAGAAAAAATATAAAATATTATTGGTTGTCTTGTGGTAATAAAGTCAAAACAACCAGTAAAAAGTAAAAACTTACATAAATCTGGTGACATGGCAGTGCGTACTGTGGGCCCATTTAATCTCGTGTCGTTTTCAAATTTAAAAAGACCGTCAGAGTAAATTGTTCATTCATTATTCTTCTCAAGCGTACGGTCAGGATTTAGTTGTCAGTTTATTTGAATGAATGAGATTCTGCTGTTGTCTTGATCGAATTTTAGTTTTTAAAATTGAAAATATAATCGTTATTGGATCTCACTCGTCTAATAAAAATCAATAAAACGATTAATTTTTCAATTTTAATTCGATTTTAATTTATGCTAAACACACTGGTTAACTCGACCAGAGTCAAAAGTTTCTCTCTTTGGGAGGAATTTATTTACGCTTTTTAAGTAAGACCCCACATAAAAGTTCACTTTCTGAAATCAAAAAGTGAAATAAATAAATGAATAATTCGCAGTTCATTCAGATTTCAGAGGTGAATGGCAG
>CAIGRN010074406.1:0-10798 GCA_903798345.1 Fraxinus anomala
TTTTTTTTTTTTCTTTTAATTGACTCAGATGTCTTAATTTTGCCTACGGAGTGACAACATTTCCCCCCGATTAACAACTTTTTTATAAGAAAGAAATTTGATACCAATCGAGAACATGATAGGAGGATCACTATGACAATAGCCCTTGATAAATTTATGAAGACAAAAATGATTTTTTTTCCCTCAGGTATCCTAACTTCGTCCGACTAATTTTGAGGAGTCACGACCTTCCCCCTAGTTCGCCACTGAAGCAAATCAGATGCAGTTAGAGTTTATACACAATTGGACTGAATATTCGAGTAACGATTTTCTTCCCTATGAACCCCCTTTACAATGTGCAGACAAAACCTTCGGAAGGGTGACAACGCATCATAACTTTGTCTCCACAACACGTGTCTTCCAACATAAATGTTGCCTTGTGGTTGACTAGTTATGGAAGGACCATTTCATTTTTCTAAGCCAATCATGTCTATTACTCTTTCCTTGTGCTTATTTTACCATAGGAGGTTGGTTCACATGGATGATAATGACCGCATCTTTTGACATACCTTGTTATTCCTTATTTCGATCAAATTGGTTATTGAGTGGTGAAAATTGTAATAGGTGATAGAAACAAAGATGGAGAAGAAGAGCAACAATGAGAAATTTTTATATGATTAAATACTCGATACCAACACTTTTGCACCGATATCAATACCTATATGACGAAATAAGTTTTGGTATCAATATCCACGTGCTAAGTTTAAAGTCCTGACACAACTTATCAGGAATGGGATAATCGATGTAATAAATTGATTGATGCCATAACCATGTTGTAACCTTAAAACCCTCAACAAACATGCCAAATGTAATTGCATTACATCATGAAGATAGCAGAAAATCACAAAAAATGCAGATAGTAGATACATTTTGCAACTAAGAACACAACAGATTGAGTCACCTTAGAGCTAAGTTCAAGCAACTCGAGCCAATCCATAAAGATCAACATCTCCATAATAATTATTCTTGCGAAAATCTTCAATGAGGATTCCATGCTTCTTTTGTGCAAGGATGAAGTCGTCATCATTTTTTATTTTATTTTTTTAACAAAAATTACCTGGTTAAGCATTTGCCCCTACCTATTCGGTTTATACAAAGAATTAGTATCAACTACCAAAAGTGAAACATTCTAACCTTGCCTCTAGAATTTACTCCAAACTCTGAACAGAAATACAAAACATGTTCAAGTCTAACATACCTCAAATTGCATAAAGGAAACCATCATTCATCTCTTTCAGCTGCTAGAAAGAAAGAACTGATACCACCAAAGAAACTACTTTCAGTGTAAGTATTACCAAGCAACAGAAGTAACCTCGATTAGGTTGCGGGAGACAGAACGTTCATGTCATAGAAAAACTATCTAAAGTTCAAATTTAATTCAACTTGAGAAATAAAATCATCACCATTTAGTGTTATTAAAGCTATGCTGGTGAACTAAAATGCAAATGCAAATGCCTTGTTAACGCAAGCAAGAAAGGGGCTGGAATGAAAGCTAGAAGACACGTTCTAACAATTAGGGACTACAGACAGATCGTATTGGTGGTTTCAGGGAGAGGGCAGCTTTACCAGTTCCTACCACTAGCCATTGATGTACAATGAGCTCTTTATGTGAATTACAAAGGAAGGAGACTTAAAAGGAGAATGGGTAGTTGGAAGCTGAAGAGACATTGACATCCAGTATTTCAGTCCAAGATTGGTCACGTATACAATGTTTTCAAACCCAATTTTATTCTGCCAAAACTGTGAATGATCATATGTAACACTATCAGGTTCATCTTCCTCAACATTTCCGAAGGGTATGGAATTCTCAGTTTTTGTAATTGTTGCAACATCTCGTCTGTTGCAAATTGCAAAGATTACCAAATTCAATATAAGTCTCCTATCAGAATTAGAAACTTTCAACCTATAGGTCTTAATGTAGTCTTAATTCAGCCCCTGTTGGAGCCTCATTCTTTAAGAACTCATTTTCCCCTAAACATTCAACCACACATTCCCTAATATATTTTACACGTAAACTCGAAACTTCTCACTACTATTTAACCACATTATCCAAAAAATCACTATCACAAAATATATTTTCTAAAAAAATGAGGCTTAAACAAACCATCTAGTAAAGTAATTTATAACAATGAGAACTCGCCTTTCCCTTGTAGGGCTGAATAAAGAATGTGGTCGCTTCATTCACAAAATTACATTATCTTAGGACACTTAATTCCAAATCACAACACCAACCAAAAAGCCAATTTTCTCAAGTCATTGCTATACTTAGGATACTTTTCCTGATCTTTGTTATTCTTTAACCCAAAGCACAAGAATTTCCCAATTCATGATGACCTCACAAGAAGCCAAATTTTTTCCACAGTTGGGTAGTATTTCATCAGAGTTGTCTTATGACACTCAGTGTTCCGATTGACATAATGGAGCATACAGTGCATGCACGTGCATCAAAGATGAAGTTAGTGACAAATAAATGCACTACATCATACAATGAAATCCCTGAAAATGAATAACAGAATGGGGGAAAACTTAACAGAATACTCAAAATTTGTAGTATAATCTGTTTGGAGAATGAATCTTCCAACTTTAAAGTACACTGCCAGTCAACAAAATCATAAAAGGGCTACCAATTTCATTAGGCGTTTTAAGTTCATTCTCGCAGTATAGCTAATATACTGACGAAAATGCATGGTGCTTCACCCCTGGGGGGATGCTGTTTCTTTGGGTCTGTGTAGAGAAAATTATATGAAGATCTTGTTATAATTCATTTATTTGCTTATTTACCTTGTAGTTTTCATTTTATTTTTTTTTATATAATTTGACTATGAAAATTCTGTAAAAATGAGTGCACACAGGATCTTTTAGGAAGAATATTGGAAACTTTTTGGTAAAAGTGTTTTTGGTATTTTATGACACATGGATCTATATAAGCTGGATTTGTTTTATACAGTATCTATACCTTTTTTTTCTTTCTATAGAAAATATTAATTTTCTGTTTTCTGTTTTTGGCACTATCCAAATTTTTTATTACCAAAAAGGTTCTTAAGAAACGGATAAAAAGTGCAGCCTCCATTTTCCAATTGGTGAATCTATATGATTGAAGATGGAAGACCGAGAACATATATGAAAATGTTGCAGAAAAGACCTCCAATGTCTTCCAAAATCCCAACATAGAAACTAAACTAAACATGCCATTGCCAGCTCGTCTGAATCATAGAAAATATAGATATGCTCCATGAGGGGAATACACAATGTAAAATTAACTCCTTTTCTTCCCATCCCATTGCAAACATAATCTAAAGGAGTTCTGCAATCCAAAGTACAATTTGATTGGGCAACTGCATTGCACTGGTAGGCACACATTCTTACCACAAGGTCAGATAAATAGCAAAGTAAAGTTTTTTCCAAGTGAAACTTTGCATATGCTAAGTTGTTACTCACCACACGATAAATTAGGAATATCTGCATTCTTCAATCATTGTAAGCTTCACCTGAATCAGCAAATATCAACAAGACAAATTGAAGTCTTGCCTTCAAATTGTCAGAAAATATAACTCATGCAAGAGAAATGTATCAGAATGTTTGACTAAGGTTAGAAGGTTCACTTGTCGGTAAGCTTACTTTAAGTAAATAAGTATGTTTTAAAATAATTTAAGTTTTCCAATTGGTTAAAGTTTAAAATAAGTTATTTTGATAGAAAAGTAAAAGTTACTTTCAAAATAAGTATCTTTAAACATGTTTGGAAGCTAAAAGTGACTTAAAAGTAACTTTACTTCCTCTTTAAGCTTAACCAAAAAATGCTCATAGTAAATGCCTGCCTGAAACCAATTCTGAGAAGACAATAAAATTCTAATTTGCAGTCAGTAAAAACTTGGGAAATACCTTTATCAAAGATCAAGATGCTTCAGTCTCGCTTATTACAAATGCTTGAATGAGACTCTGTGCTGCACTGGTCTGTTCAGGCGTGCCAGATATTATGATGACTGTTTCTGCCGCTCCAGGCTTGGAACCAGTGATGGTAATATTTGCATCAGAAATCTGAAATAGAATAATTACAAAATATTTAACAGCTTTGAATTTAAGACAATTCAGCCATTGAAATACACAAATTAACAACGCTATCTCGGACAATCAAGATGTATGTGAGAATACATTCATAATTAAAAATTAAAAGTTCAAAAAGAAATAATGCAAGAGGCACAATTTAAGCCGTTCAACAAAAAGTTCAAAAAGAAATAATCTAGTTATTTTTCCATTAAATATACACATCCTCAGAACTGAAATACGAGTGAATTCATATAACTCCCATGGCAAAGCAAAAGAGGTCCACTGCATTTTGAAGCATTACAAGTGTCTTTTCCAGTGAAGTTTAAATCCACCATGATGCCACCAAAAAGGTGCCCGATTCAAGCTAAGTGCACTTGAATCTACTCAAGCACTGGAGATAAACCTCAAGGCCTTTATCTATTGAAGTGGTAGTAAATTAGCACCTCTAACCAAGAAGGGACAAGAAAGTTTTAAAATATGGGCAGCGGAATATTGTAAAAGGGATTAACTAAAATACTTCCAAAATCCAAGAAGTAACAGGATAAAGTTTGTTTCCATTCCAATAAGACCACCTATAATCAAATAAAAAGCCCACGAAAATTAATTTTTCCTATCTAAGGTACAAAACATAGAAATTGTTTTGAAAGGAAAATGTCATTTTTACAGCAAAAGAGATAAGTCTGATCGTCAGAGGATGTTTCAGAAAAGTATACCTCGCGTATTTGTCTAAGACATTCACCATCCTCTCCATAGATTGCAGGAACAACAGAGCGAGGAACAACAACTTCCACAGTTGTGCTGGTGATAATAGCCGGATGATTTCCTCTGCATTGGTGAAATAAATATATGATCAAAAATCATGAAAACTAAAACTAATAATTGTTTATAAAAATCTATAATGGACTAACCCTCCAAATCCACCCAGTCTTCTCTGAGGAGCTCCTGGATAGTCCGGGAAGCCTATTGGGCCAGTGTCTTCAATAACCCCCTGTCCAAGAGTTTGTAAAACATCAAAACATGAACTACTCCTAACTTTCACTAATGACCATTAGCATTGGATATTTGTCAATTATGACGAAATGCTCCTAAAAATTAAAAAGTTGAAAAAAATTTCAAACGACCATAATGAAAGGGAAACCTGGCATTGTTTGACAAAAGAATTAGGAAGAGAAGTCATCCAAGGATTATGCAAATCACTATGGTGTAATAGATGTGTGACTTGGCAACACAATATGAAATAATAGGTAGATACCCGAGGTCCCCATGGTGCTGACGATGGCACTCTTTCAGAGATGTGAGGCAGGCCTGGTCTATGAAAATCATGCGCAAATGGAGGATGGTCATTATGTGGATGAAAGCCACCACGCGGTGGCAGACCACCAGGAGCATCAAACTTGTGAAAGGATGGCCCCAAAGAGAATATTCCTGAAGGTGAAAGCTCCCTCCTTCCCATGTATGAAGGAAACTGAGGTACTTGGTCCAGAAAACCTGGATTAGGAGGGTGATGCATTGAAGGAAATGCATCACGAAAATAATGATCTCGCAATCTAGCAGTTATCTGCAAAAGAGCCTCTTCAACTCTTTCAAATTCTCCATTTATCTACAAAAGCAAATAAGCCAAGAAATAAGAAAAGGTCAAAGATGAGTCCAGTGCTATGTTTACTTTTATCTTAAACACCATAAAGAAGGGGGCAGAGAATTAAAGCTTTAGAATAAGGGGTAAAGAAACAACAGGAATAAAATTGGCTCTACAAAAAACCATATGAGAAAACACTACTTTCAGCATCCAGCCAAACCTGAACTACTTCTTCATTTTCTGAAGCACACTTTGGGATTTTATCTTTCCCCAGTATACGGATATAAGCACCAGTTGACTTCCTCATTTCAGCAATAATAGCACCGCCCTTGCCAAGGAGACATCCAATTTGATTAGAGGAGACAAGGAGTTTTGCCATCAATGTCTCCTCATTGCTTTCTGCTGGGGCTCTAAATATTCTTGATTGTACACGAAGTACTGCATCTTGTGGGGCAGATATTCTTTCATCTGGGTGCTGTATAATTGGAACTAAACTTTTACCATTTCTGCATTGAATTAATAACAAAAAGTGGAAAACAGAAAACATATTGAATGAAACTTTAGAAGACTCAAAACCATACAGCTGGGCCAGATATGACAATTATGCGATCCTCTGAATCAGTGACACCATCCACGACTTTGATCTCACAGCCAGTTTCATGTTGAACTGCCTTGACTATACTTCCTCCCTTTCCAATTACCCCACCCACCTTCTCGTCCGGACACAATAACCGGAAGCTAAGCACACCTGGAGAAGGATTCATCCTGCCAGGAAAACTGGCTTCATCACCATGAAATCCAGAAGAATGTGGTGGCCCATGTCCATGATGAGAACGTTTTGAGTATTGAAACGTATCCTGTCTAGTAGGACCAAAGGAAGAAGATGAGGGCCCACTGGGGTTTGAAGAGAGAGAGTCCTGATCGAAAACACGATGCTCAAGTAGTTGCTGCGAAACTGATTGAAGAGCTTTCCTAACAGCATCAAGTCCTCCAGAAATCTGCCATAAAATTGTTCAAAAATAAATTATACAAACTTCTTATGCTAAAAGTAATTGTCTGGGATGTAAAGCAAAAATATCAAGAGAATAACAATGTTATGTCCTAGAGTTGAATATATGTGTCCCAAATTCAATAAGGTACACAAATAAACAGGCGCTAGTTATCAAACTAGCACAAACACCATAACCACACAGGAGGTGTTCAGCTGTGCTGCAGTGAACCAGAGTTTTTGAAATTACACTCGGCCCACCAACTTATAGGAAGTAAAAAATCAGATACATCAAAAGAAACAAAGCATAAAGTACAAAAGATAAATCATCGTTCTCCTAATATTTAATCTCTCTTTTTTAACATCAACAATCATTTTCCCTCCAGTGTATGAAGGTCTCTGTCAGCACCTAGCTTTAACATTATATTTCCGCAACACATTACACATGACTGAAGATTGTGGTTCGGTTCCTCTAGGAAAGAAATTAAAAAGAACAAGAAAACAGAGTTTATTAAGTTGTCGCCGTTGCCCAAATTTAGTTTCAAGCAAATTTTGACAATCTTGACAACAACTGCAAATGGTACAAAGAAGGCAAACCCGAAGTGCATATATCATCATTAACTATAGTGTTTATATTTGACCCAAACGTGTCGAAATGCAAAGTAAAAATATATGAGAAGATACCTGAACCAGCTCATCTGAAGAAGATGCACAAGAAGGCAGTTTGTCCCGCGGAAGGATTCGAATCTGAGCTCCACTTTCAGAAGACATTTGTTTTATAACACTACCAGCTTTCCCTAGCAGGCACCCCACCTGACTGGAGAACACAAGTAACCTCACAACAGATGAGGGAATCTTATCAACCCCTTCATCCCCCCCATATATCTCTGATTCTCCATCAATGATCCTTTCAAACACAAGTAACAGAGCTTTGTGAACAGATGAAACTACATTTTCTGATTGAGAATCCTCAACTAGAACGGACTGCTTATCTTCATCATTTTCTCCATGATCATCTGTGTCATCACCCTTTCCGGTGGTGTTAGTCTCCTCACCATCTGCCTTGCTGTGTCCACTGCCAACTTCATTTTCCTTATCTGACCCTACAATAACAATGACTCTTTCATCACATCCAGGAAATGTATCCTCAATTTGGACCTTTGCCCCGGTTTCCTGGCGTATCTGAGATATAATGCCTCCACCTTTTCCAATTAAAGCACCAATCTTGGAAGCTGGACAGAGTAAACGTATAACATTGCTAGCAGGGGATCCTCTAGATGCAGAATTATCTGAACCAAAAGTGGCTGATTTTTGCCATTTCCCCCTACCATTTAACTCTCTAGGATTTCGATCATATGATCTTTTTGAAGGCGTCAATTGAACTGACATGTTTACAGAATCTGAACCAACAGAATGCTAATTTCTGGAAAGAATTCCTAGTGCAGGGAATCAACAAGCAAACAATCAAAAAACCTGATCAAGCATTGCTAAGTTCAATATAAAAAAACCTAATATCATGAATTTTACAATCACTGCAGCCAGAAATGCTATAGTAAGTGAAATATAAAGCTCAGGATACTTAATTTCATGTAATATTGTTATATAGCCCTTGTTTGGTTCTCATTATTTCCAAATATATTTTTCTCTCTTTTATTTTCAACCACACATTCTTCAATAAAATAATATTACGCGCAAACCCAAAATTTTTCCTTATTTTTTAACCACGCACTATCCATCAAAATACTATTTCAAATACATTTTCATCAAAAAATAAAATGAGGCTCAAACAGTCTCATAGTTATAAAAATGCAAATAACATACTTATGAGAGTAATGAGAATGGCATACTCATCAAATGCCTTATATGAAGCTGAATTAAAATACCACTGGATGAAGGAATAAGTTCATTATTAGAGGGCAAAGCCCTAAAAGTGTAAGGACACGCCAATAAGTTTATTATTATGAGAAAATGTAAATGTTTTATAGGAAGAAACGATGAAAATTTCCTGTATTGTCTAATTTAAAATGACGTGAAAAAATTATCTTACAAGTCCAAGATTTGAATCATTTTTCATAGAAGTATTAATGTTAAACCACATCTTATCAAGGGCTTTCAAGTTGGAAGTCTCCGAAGTGAACCGACAGCTAAAAATGGAAAGTACATATGAATTATGGAAGTGCATCAAAAGATATTCAATGTGAGAACCATTAAATCTATAGGTATTTCCACAATGGGATTCCTTGTATGCAAAAATCACAAGTACATGATAAATTTACATAGCTAACAAAACCCATCTATGTGGTTTACCTCACTCTCTCATGTTCCATTAAATAAAATATTATAGAGATTTCGTTATTCTGAAAAAGGCTTCTAATAAGGCATTTCACTTCATGGTACAAGAAAATCATAGATAATCTTTCAAACTTTTTGTTCAGAAGACTTAGTGTCAGTAACAGTACAACACATGTCAAAATAAACAATATTTCGTTTCCTGAAAGAAGACAAAACAAATATATTCAAAAATAAGTCGTCTATGTGTAATTTACCAAATTTGAACATTTTAAATGTTCCTATATCATAATTACAGGATTTTCTTCTAAACACAAAAAGTAAATAATTTCTTGCCCAGAAATTCTACCAGCACAACTAGCTTCATCATTAAACTAATATTCATTCTTGCAGCTACTGAATAAAATTTTAAAAAAAAATTATACACCCTTTTTGATAAACTTTTATGTATTCTTATTTTTATAGATAAACCGCATTTTCCATCTGTTAAAATACTGATAGACATATCTTGCATCTTCTGCTGCTATCAAAAAACTGATTCCTGACTATGTTTCAATTGAAATAGAGAACATAACGACTGTACATTGATAGACAGAGAAGTGTAACAACGGGACTTACCAAATGAATGCAGAAAATATAAAAAGATTCAGACCAATTACATAAAATTCAAAGTAGAATTAAGAACGATTACAAATTACCGGTATAAATTAACCCAACAGAAAGTCTGTGGGTTATTTCTTTGATTTTCGACTGAGCTCCTTAGGGTTTTTGGGTTTTTGGCTTGGAAAAAGGATACTAGAAATTGTGAAATTAAAACCCTTTGAATTGTAATATATAACTGTATGGAATGGAGCCAGGCGGTTCGGATAGTCGTCACCGGACTCGTTTAATTTATGTTTCCTTAAAATGGTTCATATTTTAATTTAATTTCTTTTTTTTTTTTCAAAAATTTTGTTTATTTGTTGAATTGGGATTGAAAGTGTTTTCACAAAACTTTAAAATAGTAATAACAATAATATATATATATATATATATATATATATATCAAAGTATAGAAGTTTGTAGTTGTAAAATCATAAATATTCTTGCAAAAGAAGAAAAATTTATTAAAGAAATTATTGATCAGGTTCCTAATCGAAAATTAAAAAATAAGTTCAACCATCTTCTCCCATCCTCTTCTATTCTTGAACCCTTCAATATTTATGATATTGTTGAAAATTTTCAAAATGAAAAATCTTCAAAATTTTCTAATTCTGATTTAAAATCAAAAATCAATACTATAAAATCTCAAATTTCCAATATTGAAAAACAAATGCAAAATGTTAAGATGGAAGTTGTTCATCTTAAGATCAAAGATTTTGATAAAGAATTATCCTCGTCCTCTGATGATAATACTTCTCATGCTTTGCACCCCAATTATAATTCAAAATCTCATCATTCTGATTCAAGTTTCAAATCAAAACGTTCAAAATCTTCTCAGCATTTTCAAACAGAAGAAGAAAAGGCCAATGTTATTAATCGAATTCAACTTAGAAAATGGTATTGCAATATGACTATTGTTGTCAATAAAAAAATTTAAACTCCATACTAAAGTTTTAATTGATTCTGGTGCACATCAAAATTGCATTAGGAAATGACTTATTCCTACAAAATATTTTGAAAAAACTACTGCACAACTTTATGAAGCTAGTGGTAAAAAAATTCAATATTCAGTATAAACTTTCAAAAACTTATATATATAATTCAAATAATTGTTTCAAAAATATTTTTTATTTAGTAAAAGTTTTGGATCAAGAAGTTATTCTTGGTACTCTTTTTATTGTTCAAATTTATCATTTCAAAGTTGATTCAAAAGAATTAAC